>PVKC010019444.1:0-19089 GCA_004027635.1 Crocidura indochinensis
GAGGGAGGGAGGAAGGAAGGGAGCAAAGAGAAACTTTATTTAACTGGAAATAAAAGCAAATACACTTTAGAGTATATGAACTAATATAGACTTTTTTTTCTCCTGAGAAAAATAAATTGACTTCTTGACACTTCAGTTTCTTTATTTTTTTTTGGGTTTTTGGACCACACAATGAAGGTGCTCAGGGATTACTCCTGGTTCTGTGCTTAGGGTTCACTCCTGGCAGGGTGAACCATAAGAAACCATATGGAATGCCAGGGATCAAACCAGGATCTGATACATACAAGGCAAGCACACTACCTGCTGCACTATCTCTCTGGCCCCTCAATTTCTTATTTCTTATACTAGGTCTTATATGTCTCATGCTGTTACATAAATTGTATACTACATATAAGATAATTTTAATTTATAGCATGTATAGAGGCATTTATTAATTAAAACAGCATAGAAAATTTCCATAAATCATATGTTGCGAAAATTAAAAATAACTGCCAGTAATCTTAGTATATGATACCAGAGGAGACTTTAGTATGTATTAAGGCATATACTATGCCTTATATTTCCTGATTATATAAAACAAACTATCAGTGCAACCACTATATTTAATTCCCATAAGATCATTAGAAACTCTACATATTTTATTTTCTTGTGGTTTGTTTTGGGGGGATTGGACCACACCCTGTGCTGCTCATTGTAATATCACTTTAGCCCCTTTGTATTTTTATTTGAAATTCATTTAATGTAATTGCTCTGATGGGCATGTTA
Source organism: Crocidura indochinensis (assembly GCA_004027635.1). Classification (NCBI taxonomy): domain Eukaryota; kingdom Metazoa; phylum Chordata; class Mammalia; order Eulipotyphla; family Soricidae; genus Crocidura; species Crocidura indochinensis. The sequence goes on from PVKC010019444.1 coordinate 766, forward strand.
TCAAATTTAACAAGTGTTATACTTAATCTTTAAAAAATGTATATGATAATATTATCTCATTTCATTATTACATTATTGGTGAACTGTTGAAATTCAAGAATGTGTGATTCTAAATTTTATAATATTTAAATTAATAACACTTTTCATGAATTCAGTGACCAGAATATGTAAGTAAAAAATACTTAGTGACAGCATATGGATTACTCTTACAGCTATCTCCTTTGGGTAATATTTTATTTTAATCAGTGGTTGAGACATTCCAATCATCTTATACTAATATAATATAGAGAATTTAGCAACATATGGAATTGCTGGAATTGAATTTCAAAATTGATCAGATATAATAAAACTATTTTAATTTTAATAGGTAAAATATTAATGCTTCCTTTAGCTAGAGATAGAACTATTATTGTACTGAATTATATAAAGATAACCCACCTATGCAATTAATCCTAATCTCTTGAAGGGATAAGAATTAGAATAATACAATTAAAATAAGACATTAGACAATTACATTATAGAAGAATATGGATGATCAAAAATATGGCTTGTTTGGTCAGCATTATTTAACTAAGCTAGAGAATAGATATTTTAAAAAGAATATGTACTTAGGGATGTAGCTCAGTGGTAGAACACATGCAATATATGTATGATATAAGTCGTGGTGGGGTAGAGATAGAGTGAGAGAGAGAAAAAGAGTGAGAGAACCTGTAAGTCAAAGTACTGCCTGTTTAGAGATTGAATTGTAGGGGTTGAGTAAATGTTTTATAGGACTGGATAGTATGGTCTGTTATTATTAGTGTTCCCATAATGTTTTCCTTTTAGTAATATTTTCCTTATAGTAATATAAGGAAATGACCACCACACAAAGTCCCTTGGAAATATTAAGTGTGGCCCAAAACAAAAAATAAAATAAATTGATGAAATAAACATTGACTTATGTACTCCAAAAAAGAAATGGAGAAATGGAAGTGCTAACCCCCTAATCATTGAATGTAATATTATTTAGAAATAGATTCTTTGCAGATGTAATCAACTTGATTCCACTAAGGTGAGATTTAAGCCGATATTGATTTTGCTACATAGGAGTAGGAGAAAAATCAGACAAGATGGAATCAGAACTAAGGACCCCAGAGGACAATTTCTGAGAATTGGACCAAGACATATATCTGGATATATAGAAGATAATCCTTTCAAGCATCCTCCTACTTCCAGGCCTTGTATTAAGTCCAATTCAGAGTGCTCACCCATCCTCTAATATAGAGAATGTAAAAAGAAAAGTTTTTCCTATGCTTTTCACCTTTTCCTAGGCTTCATACTTAAGGATATGCCCCATCCCCATAGTCTCTACCTTCCCTTTCTTTTCTCAAATAGTATCTACTGAATTAGACCCTCTGATCTTCAGTCCTCTGCTTTCAAACTTGACTACCTGAAAACAAAAACTTGTGTGCATTATAACAATATGACAAGTATACTTAGAGGGACTTGGACAGTTCAGATAATTGCTGACATGAGAAAGCCACCTGAAAGCATAGTGTTTTAGAAAGGAGGAGAGATTACAAACACTAAAGGAATACCAGACATGGGAAGAAGAAAACATCTCTTCCTTAAAGAGGATTCAAAGGGAATAAAATCATATGAAAATACCGAATGCAAATCTTAAACTTCTAGAATATGAGTTGAAGTCATGAAGACTTTGGTACTCCTTTACAACAATCCTAGGAAACAAAAACCCTATTTTAAATTTTTTTACTGCAAAAACAAAATTCATACAAATAAAAGTCACCAAAAGAAAAAACAAAACCCTTACACTTATCTTTTCATAGGCCATAGTGTATACAAACCTGTTTTAGACTTGAGAGCTGTGTGAATCTCTCAATTTTCACTTTGTAAATATCTTAACATGGGTATGTTCTCAATCTTGACAAAGATTGGAAGTGTGAATGAAAGATTTTTCACTGTTTTATAAATCTGTGATAAGATGATTTTTCTGTCGTCGGTGATAAATATGATTTCTTCCCCCCTCATTGCTCTGTTGGCTTAAATATTGACAAATTAAGAGAAAGAAATATTGAACTACCAAGACTAGTAGAAATTTTGCCTGATTTATTTGACAATTTATTCAAGGTCATGTTTTACTTGGATATATGACCCAGATCAAAGCACATCATTAAAATATATCAGTTTAATAAAAAAGTAATATAATAACAACAGAAACTTGAGATTAGAGACTGGAAAGACAATACAGCATACAGCAGTAAGGTGCCTCCTTTGCCTGCAGCTGACCAGGGTTTGTTCCCTGACAATCTGGGTGTTTTCCAAAGTCTTGAGGAGTGATTCCCGAGTAAGACCAAGTGTGATCCAAGAAAAACAAAACGAAAATTTTAAGCACGAATAGCTTCTTTGTTATTTATTATGATGCAACAGATTATCCCCAAATTTAATGGTTAAATCAACACACACTCCATTAGTTACTGAGAGTTAAGAATTAGAGTTTAATAGATTCCTCTGGAGTTAGGGTTAGGTTAAGATTATACTCGTCTAGAGACTCAACTGAGAAGACTCTGATTCCTGCTTTATTTTAGTTCTTGGTGCATCCAGTTCCTTTCAGGGTATCAAATTGACTAATTAAATCTCATAAACTATTCTCTTAGTTCTTTGCCTTGTGGACCTCTCCTTAGAGAGTATTTCACAATGTAGCATCTTGTTTTATTTAGTGAGAAAACAACTGAGAGTATTAGTAACAGACAGATGGAGACCAAGGAGATAATTCAATGGGTAGGGTGTGTGCTTCAATTGTGTTCAAACCAGGTGCAGTCCTCAAAACCATTTATGCTTTCCTGAGCCCAAGCTGAGCACAGAACTAGGAGGAATCCTTGACCATCTCAAGTTGTGGCCCAAAAACCAAAAAACGAAGAGTCGTAGTGTGGTAGAAGTGCACAGTTTTGTAAATTGACCATACAAATGACATCAAATTACTTTTGTCATATTATACTATTTAGAATGAAATAATCTAAAAGCAAGTAGTACTAACATTTTTTCAAATGATAGAGATTATACATAGGTCTGAATAACAATAAATTGTGATAATTAACAGTCACACTGAAAGCTGTCTCTCATATGATCCCATTAACATTAAATGACTATATTTCAATTTTTGTAATATATAATCAAAGCCTCTTTCTCATAGGCTGAAATAAACATGTATAATTTAATAAAATATTATAATAAATAATAAATAAATTATTATAATGAAAAAGTTTTAGAGAATAAGAATTGCAAGTTATTATTTTTGCAAATTCATATATAAAGGGATAGAGAGAATTTAGTGGGTAAGGAGATAAACTTAATATATTGTTATATTATCATCTGCATAAATATTTTATACTGTGATGCTGCTGTCAATATAGATATATAGATTGAGAGAACAGAATTAAGAATCCAGAAATTAAACCATATGCATTTGACTTGACTTACTAGGACATAATTTTGTCCCTCTACTCTTCTAAATTTTTTTATTGGAACTCACCCTATGGTAAAAGACTAGCAATGGGGGAAAACAAGTTTAATAATGTGTACCTGGGGAAAATCCAGAAAAAATTAAATAATTAAATAATTTAATAATTTAATTAATAATTAAATAAATTAAATAATAATTAAATAATTTACTGTATATGCCCAAATTATCATCTTGCAATCTTAAAGAATGAAAAGTAGGAGGGGAGGGAAAATTCAGTTGTGGGACACTACAAAAAAGGAGACACTTAAAAATTTTCTTGTGGGTCTAAAGAGCAATTTTGCATCAAGGAACACTGGAATTGATCTTCAAAAGCCTGTGTTACTCCAAATCATAGGTAGGACACCCCTCCCCAAAGGTTTAGTTGTTATGCATGTTTATGTCCCTTTTCATCATTGATAACCATTTCCTAGAGTTCGTCATCCTCCTCTCCCTGGTACAGAAAGCAGTCTTAGAAATGGAGATTTCCTTTATAAATGAAAGTTTCTTCCAAAAATGTAAATTTCACTTGACTTTCAAGACTTTTTTCTTGCTGCTTTACCCCTTCTTCTTGTGACAGTGAGAAGTTTGTCACTCTGAAGAATAAAATCCACCATCTTCCATAAAAATATAAAAACACATCTTCCATAAAAACACTTTCTTGACCCAGCATTAGGTTACAAGTTCAATTGGCCCTCAAGCAGAAGAGAGAGAGAAAAGAATGCAAAATATATTAGTTATTTACAAGTGATAAAATAAAACACAACACAATTTAATTTAAAATGTTGTTCACAAACCAAAGAATTGTTCCATAAAAGTAGTATGAATGACCAAAAAGCACGAGATTATGCCCAAAACTTACAGTGAAGGGGAGCAGAATATACCAGCACATCTATTCCCCAATGTCTCTTTGATCTAACGAATACTTTAGGTGACTTATTTAAGAAACCATAAACAAGTGCTCTGTTGTTCTCATACTCTCGGGTACTACAAATAAGACTATTAAAATCTTCATTAGGGAATCTCTCCACATGTCTTTCAATATGGCTGCTGTCCACACTCACTGCTGCAGGTTTTGGGACCAACCTCATCAGAAGTGTCTAAGGAAGACACAAGAGTGGAGGTGAGCTGCCCCGCTTAAGAAGGGTAGAGCTGGAGGCTCCAGGAAGCTCTGCTTCACTCTGTGGCCTTGCACATCCCCCAGTCAATGAACCCTATCAGAATATGCAGAAAACATCACACTAGAGATGTTACAATGGGGAAAAATACAGAACAACACCATGCACAGAGAATAAAGATGGCAGGTGATGATTCAAGAAGTGCCAACTATCTAACCTCTCAGATAAGGAGTTTAGAGAAAAAATTATGGAGGATCCTCATAAAACTCAAAGAAAGCATGAATAGCACTGGATGAACCACAAATAAGAATCAAGAAAATATAAAAATAGAAATCAGAGAACTCCAAACTGAAATAACAAGGCTTAAAAACTTGGTAGACAAAACAAAAACTTCACTGTAAAGCCTCTATTACAGAGTAACTGCAGCTGAGGGCAGAATCAGTGAGCTGAAGGATGAGGTGCATAACAACTCCATATAATAGAAGAGATTGGAAAAGAGTCCTAAAGCTAATGATTAGACAATGGAAAAATTATCAAAGAATATGCACTGATGAAAACAGAAGTCTTTGATAAACTCAACATAAATAACATAAGAATCATTGGGATCCCAGAGACCCAGGAAGAAAATTCTCAGAAAGAATCAATAGTTAAGGATATTATTGTAGAGAAACTCCTGGAGCAAGTCCATGAAATCAAATCCCTCATGCCCATAGAGTGTCAATTAAAGAGATCCGAAAAAAGCACCTGAAGACACATACTAGTCACAGTGATGAAGCCCACGATAGGAATAGAATACTGAAAGTAGAAAAATCAAAAAGGGAAATTACATTCAAAGAAGCATTCATAAGATTTACAGCAGACCTGTAACAAGAAATCCTCAAGACCAGAGGCAGTGGTGGGACAGGGACAGAACTCAATGAAATGAAGACTTCACCTAGAATATTTCATCCAGCCTGACACACTTTCAGGTTTGAAGAAAGTATACATAACTTCATGGATAAAGAAAATCTCAGAAACTTTACAGACTCAAAAACCAGCCTTAAAAGAAAAACTGAAAGGTCTACTTTAAGAAAAAACAGACCAAAAGACACACAAAACTCTTACACAAAGATGACACTATATCCCATGACAATTATCTCTCTCAAAGTCAATGGACTAAATGCACCAGTTAAGAGACATGGAGTAGTAAAATAAATCAAAACTCTGAATCCAACATTTTGCTTACTACAAGAAACACATCTGAATAATCAGAACAAACATAGATTCAAAATCAAAGGTTGGAAGACAAACATCCAAGCAAATAATTCTCTTAAAAAAGCTAGTGTAGCCATATTAATATCAGGTGACACAAACTTTAGATTTAAAATATGTTATAAGGGACAAATGAACATTTTTTAACAATTAAGGGATATGCAAAACAGGAAGAAATCACACTCCTAAAACATATACACATCAATGAGGGAACAACAAAATATTTAGCACAATTTTGACAAATTTGAAAAAAGACATCAATAGCAACACTATAAAAGAGAGAGACCTCAATACTGCCCTGTCACCCATTAAAAGGTCTAATAAGATATATACTAGCTCTGAAAAGAGAAATGGAAGAAAATGGACTACTACATATATATATACATATATATATGTATATTTACCACCTGAAAACTAGATATATTTTCTTCTCCAGTGCACATGTGTCATTCTCCAAGATAGACCACATGCTGGCCCACAAAACATACATCCATAATATCAAGTGGATAGAAATTGTACAAACTCCCTTCTCAGATCATAGTGCATTGAAATTAGAAGTGACCTACAACCAGATACAGAGAAAAAACTAAGACCTAAAAATTGAACAGCTCACTACTGAGCAATCAATGATCAGAGATGAAATCAAAGAGGAAATCAAAAGATTCCTGTAAACAAATATGAATGAAGGTACTAATATCGGAATTTATGGGACATAGAAAAGTAGTACTAAGAAGAAAATCGATAGTTTTACAAGCATACATCAGAATGGAAGAAGGGGCCTACATGAATAACTTTATGACACAAATTAAAAAAATAGAAAGTGATCAACAAAATGAACCAAAATAGGCAGGAAGAAAGAAATAACAAAGGCTTTCAGAAGAAATCAATGAAGTGGAAATCCAAAGAACAATTCAAAAGATCAATGAAAGCAAAAATAACTTCTTTAAAAACATAAACATAGATAAACCACTAGGAAAATGCACAAGTAAATGGAGAGAGATAAACGTAATAAACTAACTTAGAAATGGAAATGAGGAAATCACTACAGATACTGCAGAAATTCAAAGGGCAATCAGAGACTAATTTAAGAAACTCTATGCCACAAAACATAAGAATCTGAAAGAAATGGATACATTCTTGGATTCTTACACTCTTCCAATGTTGAATCAGGTGATCTAACATATCTAATCAGACTCATCACTATTGAGCAAATTAAAAGGGTAATCAAAAGTCTTCCCCAAAACAAAAACCCACTACCACCTGGATTCACTAACAAATTCTTTCAAACCTTTCAACAGACACTCTACCAATTCTTTTCAGGCTCTTCCAGGAAATTGAAGAAACAGAGACACTTCCAAATAGTTTTTTACAAAGCTACTATCACCCTGATAACAAAATCGGATATGCTGCAAAAAAGAAAACTACAAACCAATATCACTGGTAAAAACAAATGCAAAGCTCCTCAACAATAGTCTAGCAAAGAGGATCCAATGCCTCATCAAGGAGGTCATACATCATTACCAAGTAGTTATATATATGCATATATATTATATATATGAGACCATAGACAGAAGAAATCTTAGAAAACCAGTAGATGCTTTCCTTTTCTAAGTGATATTTCCATTTCTAAGGAAAATCTGCATTTGTAAAAGTATCTCCAGGTAAAAAAATCAACAAAATTCTCAAAATCTCAGAAAAAGCAGGATTGGAATTAAATCTTCATAACAATCAAACTCTCAATGAGCAGGCATTGCCTGATAATTTAATATAGCCAAGATGTTGATCAACTCCAATATCTTTTACGCCTGACTAAATGTAATGCTTTTTTTTTGTTTGTTTGTTTTTGTTTTTTTGTTTGTTTTTCTTTTTTGTTTTTGGGCCACACCAGGTGACGCTCAGGGGTTACTCCTGGCTATTCGCTCAGAAGTCGCTCCTGGCAGGCACGGGGGACCATATGGGGAACCAGGGGATCGAACCGCAGTCCATCCTAGGTTAGCGCAGGCAAGGCAGGCACCTTACCTCCAGTGCCACCGCCCCCGCCTGCTAAATGTAATGTTTAAGGTGGTATTTGTTTGGGCTATTTCTTGAAGCTTTCTTAGTCTTCCCAGTGTATAAAAGCTTTTGTTTTCTCAAATCTGTCATCAGCTACAGTGTAAAGGATTTCATCTAAGAATCTAGAAAGATGGAGGAGAAATTGTTTTTTATCACATATATTACAGAAGGAAGCCAACTGTGATCTGGCCAGGTATAAGTCTTAATTTCTAGGAAAATAATGTAAACCAGGAGGAGAGTTTTGAACTGGCCAGACTACGTGGAGCCTTGAATTACAGTCACATGGCATCAAGACCAGTTAGGAAAGATATTTTGAAAAACTGAAAAAAAGTGTATGTCACAATCTGACAGAATATCCTAATGGTTACCTATGCTTCTATATATTTGCTTCACTTAGGTAATCAGTGATTATGCAGATGTGGGACTAGAAAGCACAACCAAATTGTGTTTAAATTGACAGCTTTCTCTTTGTTCAGGGCTCCAAGTTTGTCTGACTTGCCAGCCTTTAGAGCTGAGCTGAGTATAAATCTATCTCTGTACTCCTCCCTGTGCATCTTCTGTTCTTTGTGGTGGAAAGAAAGTTAACAAGTGAGCAGTGAGCAAGAAGGTAGTAGCAGTAACAGAATGATTAGTATGTCCCTTCTACTTTGACTTCCCTGTCTCTCACTGGGAAAGTGTGAAAGGAAGTTATGGTTGGTCAAAAATCAAAAACATTTGCAAAGGATGGATATTTTCATCCACCAGCTCCACCAAGCTAGTCATCAGGCCATACCATCAAGTCTTAATCTTCCTGGCATGGAAACTGACTTTTCAGAAGCTATAACCTCAGGAAGGGACTAGGGATGACTGCAGAAATCTTAGTCCTGACCTCTGCCCTGGTTTCCTGCCTTCAACATTTATAAACTCAAAATAAGAATTAGAAGAATAAATAAATGTTGAAATAAAGAAATTTCATTAGCAGAGCTAGGAAAAAGAATATGCTCAAGAGAATACAAGGGATAAGGGATATATTACAATGATTGAGAAATGTGCCCAAACCTGTTTAATCTCAGAACTACAAGGCCCCTAGAACATCAAAAAGTTTGGTCTTGGAGGCCCCAGGTGCTGCCGGGTGCTGGGTATGGTCCTGCATCTGTCAAGACATGAGCAGCACAACATCCTTGAGTTCATTTTTTAAAAATAATATCTTTATTTAAGCATCATGATTGCAAACATGATTGTAGGCAATCAGTCATAAAAAGAACACCTCCCTTCACCAGTGCAGCATTCCCACCACCAGTGTTCCCAATATCCCTTCTCCCACATTCCCTGCCTATATTTGAGACAGGCATTTTACTACTCTAACTCATTAATATTGTCATGGTAGTTGTTAGTGTAGTTATTTATCTAACTGCACTCACCACTCTTTATCCTGACATTCAAATTGTGAGCTGGTCCTTCCGCCCTTATCCCTGGGCATTATTAAAATAATATCTCTTGGGGCCCGGGAGATAGCATGGAGGTAGGACATTTGCCTTTCATGTAGAAGGTCATCGGTTCGAATCCCGGTGCCCCATATGGTCCCCCGTGCCTGCCAGGAGCAATTTCTGAGCGTGGAGCCAGGCATAACCCCTGAGCACTGACGGGTGTGACCCAAAAACCACATAATAATAATAATAATAAATAATAATATCTCTTATTTTTCCAAAGTCCCGTAGATGAGTGAGACTATTCTGTGTATTTCTCTCTCCCTCTGACTTATTTCACTCAGCATAATAGTAACCATGTCAATCCATGTATAAGAAAATTGAATAATTTAATCTCTCCTGATGACTGCATAATATTTCACTGTATATGTACCACAATTTCTTTAGCCATTCATCTGTTGAAGGGCATCTTGGTTGTTTCCAGAGTCTGACTATTGTAAATAGTGCTTCAATGAATACAAGTGTGAGGAAGGAATATTTGAATTGTATTTTTGTGTTCCTAGGGTGTATCCTTAGGAGTGGAATAACTGGATCATATGGGAACTCAATTTACAATTTTTTAAGGAATCTCCATATTGTTTTCCATAATGGCTGGACTAGACCGCATTCCCAACAGCAGCGAATCAGAGTTCCTTTTCTCCACATCCCTGCCAGCACTGCGTTTTTTGGTGATGTGTGTCAGTCTCTGTGGTGTGAGCTGGTGCCTCATTGTTTTGATTTGCATCTCTCTAAAAATTAGTGATGTGGAACATTTTTTCATGTGTCTTTTGGCAATTTGTATTTCTTCTTTGAGAAACTGTTCATTTCTTCTCCCCATTTCTGATTGGGCTCTATGTGTTTTTCTTACTAAGTTCTGTCAGTACCTCGTATTTTTTAGATATTATCCCCTGTCCGATGAGTATTGGGTGAACAGTTTCTTCCATTGTGTGGATGGCTTTTCTATCATAGGCACTACTTCCTTTGAAGTGCAGAAGTTTCTCAGCTTAATATAGTCCCACCTGTTTATTTCTTGGAGATTTCTGCTTCCCCCTTGAAGATGCCTTTAATCTCAATGTCATGAAAGCTTCTTCAAGAAGTGGTGTTGAGGCAACTGGTCAGTCACTTGCAAAAGAGTGAACTCAGACCTCCATCTAACACCATGCACAAGGGTCAAATGCAAATGAATTAAAGACCTTGATATCAGACCAGAAACCTTGAGCTCTTAAATTGCACTGCAGGCATGTATGGCTAAGTGTCACTAGGAATGGTCCTCAGATTCCTTAAGCACTTTTTTGGAGTCTTCCCTCTCCCAAGTAATAATAAGGAAAAAGAGAACGTTTACTTTATTGTAGAGAGAAGATAAAATAAAATAAATTAATAAAATAAAATATTTAATAAATATATTGATATACTACAATATATTATAGTTTTATAACAAATATATTTTTAAAATTCATAAAATAAATATTCATAAAATAAAAAAGTTACTTACCCCAAGTTGGGTTACTGGTGATTGCAGAGTGGGTTGAACCCAATTTACCTTGTAAGTCAGTTTTATTGTCTTTCAACCTGTGGCTGGTGTAAGTCCTTTTCAGACCACATCTTCATTTTATTTCTTTCTGAACTCATTGCCAAGGACTTTCTATCAAAATATCTCCTAGCTCTTTTGGGATATATTGACAAGCTGAGAATGAGTTTCTCTTGGCAATATAAAGAACTAAGTTTAACCAATATCTTGAAAATAATAAATTAACCTATTGGTTCTAATAGGTTAAAAAAAACTTACTACACTATTACAACTATCTAGAAAACACAATCTAGATTTTAGGAAAGGCATATAGATAGGCTACTAGGATAGAATTCAGAGTCAAAGTAAGTCACAGCTTTAAATTTTGCTAATCTGAATCAAATCAGGGAATTATATCCAGGATATTTGCTTTCACTTCTATAAGGACTCAAAAAAAACCCAAATAAACAGAAAAAGCGATTGATTATGGCAAAAGGTTTGAATAAAAAATTCACCCAAGAAGATACACCATGGACATAAGGACATAAGTACATGAGATATGGAGTGGCTAACATAATAAACTAGACTTCAGTGAATAGGTCATTTAAGTATACACTTATTATAAGATATTTTATGTTACTATAGGTTGTACCTCAAAAATGTTGTAATTACATTTGTTAATATCTATGAGGAGCCTCAGAAGAAAAATGAGAAAATGTTGAATCTCAGTTAAAAATGTATTGCAATGAAATTCATTCATATCTACTACTTACTACTTTTCTTTTAGCATTAGTATAATAGTTATGCATTTTCAGTTCATTATTCATTTATTTTTAAAAGCCATAAAACAATACAATTTTTATAACTTAGATTTTTTTAAAGTGAAATTCATACGACATTGAATAAAAATAATGGAGGTTTATATAAGTAACAGCACATATATTTTAATGACAGAAAATCTGAAATTTTGCAGGTTTTGTAACTGAAAATTTTCTATATTGACTTCCTATATTAGGTTGTGAGATGTTAACATGTGTGGCTCTGATTAGCAGTAAAATTTGATTTAGGAGTTTGGGCATTATATAACCATAATTCCACATTATTAAGATTTATATGTCATAAGAGATTAAACTAAAATTTGGGTAATTCTAAGAATAACCTGTATTTTTATGATGTGATCAGTTTTATCAACTTATTTGGGTACTCTAGTTTTTTCTGTTTGCTTTTGGCTTTTTTGGCAACACCAGGTGATGCTCAGGGGTTGCTCCTGGCTTGGGGGACCATTGGGACTCTGGAGGATTGACGCTTTTTCCATCCTAGGTCAGCTACGTTCAAGGCAAACTCCCTACTGCTGCACCTTTGCTCTGGTCCCTCTAGCTTTTTAACTATTGAAGGGCATATCTGGACACTTGATAAAGATGACACTGCAAAAATGGACTTATTTCTGAGCATGTGTGTCCTTGACAATTGTCCTTGACAACTGATGAAAATGGAGGTCTCCGGGTGACTAATGTGAAGTGTGTGGGGAGAAGACATTATAAAGAAATATGCTGCTTCTTCTCTATCCCCCTCTGCCACTCTGGGAAGTGGCTGGGATGATCCAGGATTGAGGACCTTAATCTGTAAAAAAAAAAAAAAAAAAAAAAAAAGCAATGTAAATCCTAGTTCTTACCCAGACCTTTTGGGCCTGTTGCTTTCTCTCAATGAAAAGAATTTAAAGAGGTGAAGACAGTAAAGTAAAAACAGATTTTATTGAGGCATACTAAGGAGAGAGAAGATAAGAAAGAGACAGGAAGAATAACCAGAGAGTGATTGAGGGCTTCTCAAAAAGGCAGAGAGACAGCTTTGGTACAGATCCAGCAAGAATTGGAAAAATCCACATCTTAAGAGAGGAGATGCAGGATACAGCACACGTGCTCCTCTCCTTTGTTCTAAATTAACTTTCAAAGGATTTCATCCAACTGCCTCACATGGTGCTCCATACCTACCCTAGTAACTGTCCAATTGCTAGGATGGTTGCCAGGGAAAGGGTTGGAGTAGCTGATGGTCTTTTTGATATTTGGTATTTATTTTGTGAGACAGGATAGCTTCCCTTACAGGAGTTGAACCTTGAACAAAGACAATTCCCAGATGGAAGTCAAAATTTGAGCCACCCAAAGTCAGGGTAAAAGTGATTTATGTCTCAACTCTGACAGGATATCTTATTTTGGGTATATTCAGAAACATCTTAAAGGGAACAACTTAGAGATTGTAAGACAGCCTCTCCACATCACAAAAGCAATTTGACCTCAAAAGGGGCACTTCCCAGATGGTTTATAAATAAGAGATAAGGAAAACACCCCGGAAGCCATTCTCCTGGGAATGGCCTTCTGACATGTCTGATAACTATCACCAGTATAAAGCTACCTCATAAATTGAATTCTGTGTCAATATCTTACCAGGATGTCTCTAACCCTGTTTAATTGTCTATAAATTAGGAATGCAGTTTTGTATTCCTGCCTTTGTGTAGAAGTCATAACTGTATGCTAGAAAAAAACTGTCTGGGGCCTTGATGTCTCTTTGGCCCTGGGGTCCTCAGTAAATGCTTTTTAATTAACTTCTTTAACTATCATAACTTTTAACTATCATTCTCTGGAGACTAACACTTTCCTGGCCTTTGTCCTGCTGGAGCCTCTTTGGTAGGGGGTCTAGCCTTCTTTCTCCAAGCCTGCAGTGGCACCTAGTGAGACCCTTATCAATGATTAATTCCTCCAAATCCTGTCTCTTAGTTTATTATATCACAGGGACTCAATATTTTGGAGGTGTTCCTTCCAACATGCCTGCCTTCCCACTTCTAAAGATTTTCATATAAAAATCCAGACGATTATAAAATTATAGCTATGGAACCCCAAATGATCTAAGTCCAGGACAAACTTTATTTTCTCACGGGTTCCCATGTAGGTCTTCCTCAGTCTGTACTAGTATCTTGTTGATTCTATCCCTCTAGAAATCTACTACTGTTCTCTGGTCTACCACTGAGGCTTTGTGATCTGTCACTGGGATGCCAAGGCCTACCTTGTGAGACCAGTAAATCCCTTTGTGTTTCTTTTGTTCTCTATTCACACTCAAGTGGGTGAAAACTGTTATTTTCCTGTCATAGGACCAGCAGAAGGAGGAGTCAAAAAAAAGCTGCTGTTGATCCATCCGCCCAAGCATAGAGGAAGTTATCTGGTCAAAGCCCCTTTTATATCTTACTATTTTCCCTTTCTGCCACTTCATTAACTATTTTGATCTTTCCAGTGGACAAGATTTAGAAGGAACAATTAAATTATTATAGTACTTGATGCCCCATCTTTCCTTCCAATTCTACTACTAACCAAGGGTTGAGAAAGTGTTTTGTTGGCAGTTTGGATGATGGTAGGATCAATCTCCTCAAATAGCCTTACTTCTTGTATGTGAGAATTATTTTGTGGGATGAGATGTATTCAGCAGGGGTCATACTTGATGGTGCATAAGGAATATTCCAGGCTCTTGTTCAACAGCCACTCCCAGCAGTGGTCAGGGCACAATATGTGGTATCAGGGATGGAACATGGGTTGGTTGCATACAGGCAGGGCTTTAATTCCTCCTGTCCAAAAGAGGCTTTTATAGAGAAAAGAGAACAGGAAGGAAAGGTTTTTGTTTTGTTTTTAGAAAGAGTGGGTTGCAGACCAATGGGCAAAAGAATGAGCAAATTTCCTTCTGGGCTGGTTATCCAAGACACATGCCATCTTACCTGCAAACATAATACACACAGAAACAGCTAGGCTTTAGGAACAAAACAATAAAAGAACTGCCCACTTATTTTCAGTTGTCCTTGCGTAGACAAGATTTATGGTTTCTAATATTGATTTTAGGCTAGTGTCAATATTGTACAATAATGGCTTTTGGGGGGCTACTTTTACTTTATTCTTTGAATCCCAGATGAGTATTCATAACCACTACGGTTAGTTCTAATAGAGAAGGTTACTAATTTTCAATCCAGTTAAACTCTTACATCAAATGAAATAATTTAACTACAGAAAAATGGCCAGTAGTATGTTCCTTTAGTGGTTGTATGCTTTAACATCTATGTGGGGTTTTGTCCATCTTTTTTTGATCATAGTTGCTAATACAAAAGATCATAAAATCAGTTTTATTAGAACACGTAGAACTCAATTACATCTTGTATGCTGTTAAAAATTTATCCCAAGAAATTTATAGATCAAATTGGTTGTATAAAATGACTTATTAATTAAATAGTATCCCACCCAACAAGTAGAGAGATGTTGCAGTAAACTGTACAAAATGGAAGGTTCTCATAGTCAGAAACAGTGTAAACATGCTAACTAGCAAAAAAAAAGGAAATATTATTTTAATAAAGCCACCTTTTTTTCAAGGAATGGCAGAAGGTGTCTTTAAAATTTAGATTACTTTAGTACTACTAACTAGCAGACTTCAAATTGATCAACTACAAATCCACTTTGGGGATAGATTAAAACTGAAGAAAGCTCACGTATTTAGTATTTCTAAGGATCAGGCATAGATGATTCTGTTTTAGATTCTGTTTTAGATCCGTATATTTAATTAGTACAAATTATTTAAAATTTTCATATATTAGTTTGAGAAAATTGTCTAGCTCATCATATAACTTTATCTTTCTAGTTTTAATTCTACATTAAGAGTGATTATGTCTCTGCAATTCCATGAAAATATACGAAGACACACATTTAAGTAGACAATATAATAGACTTGACCTTAAGGATGTTATATAACTGCTTCATTATAAATTCTTTATCATTTGAATTATTGTCTTGAACCACAAATATTCTTAGTACTCATGACTTAAATTCCAGAATTGAACCACTTTAAATCATTTTATATCTACATTCACTCCTCTCTATATAAGAAATGTTTTGCAACACAATGAGTTTTTCCCCCAACTCCACCTCCCACAAAAGAAGAGATGATTCAAACTACTTCTAATTTTCTTTTCTAATGGTAGATTTAATCTTCTGATCACTTTCTACCTTAGTACAGTGTTTAAGTTTGTCATGATTTTTCTCCCATCAAGAGTTTCTTAGAACTCGTTTTATATAACACAGAAATACACATGAAAGGTAGCCAGTGTGTCTAAATAGTCCTTTCAGCATAAAAACAAAAGATACTTGCTTAAAGATTGCAGATAATTTTGAGGCTAGAGCTGAATGGTAAAGCACTTGTCTTACATTGGAAGACCCTAGGCTTCATCCCTGACCAAAAAAGATTTTTTTTTGGCTTTTGGGCAAAACTGGGTTTCCTCTCTGCTCTGCACTCAGAAATCGCTCTTGGCAGACTTGGGGGATCTTATGGGATACCAGGGATCGAATTTGGGTCCATCCAGGGTCAGTCATGTGCAAGGCAAATGCACTACTGCTGTGCTATCACTCTGGGCCCCCAAAAGAGATTTTTAAATATACTTCAAAGTATGCTGGAACCCAAGTCCTCAAACAGATATGTATATAATGTTATATATTTGTATATATATGACACACACTGATAATTGGAATTATTTTATGCAATGTGAAATTTATTTACATCATATACTATTTATTTGTCATTACCCTGGAAATGATGAATTCCTGTTTTCCAGGGGGTGTTACATTTTCTGATATTCTCAAGATAGTACAATAAAATTTTACAAATTTTAAATAAAAGAGGATTTGAAAAGCTCTAGAAAAGGATTTGAATTTAATCTGAAAACCACTATGCAAGCAAAAATCATTGGAAAAAATTGAATTTTCACTGATTTCAGCTAGAACATTATAAGAAGTGTATAAACACCTTATATCTCTCAGAATCCTTATTTATTTTGCTGTCCCTGAAGAAAAATAAATTTTAATACTCCAATTATGTTTAAAATTCTCAATACCTTGCTAATATGCAATGCTACAATATTCATTATCAAAAACAATAGAGAAAATATTTAACCAATATGCCAAAGCCTTTATCCTTTAAGTGACATAATTTGCAATAAAAAGTGCCTGAAATACCTGCTTAAATTTCTTAGTCCTCATTATAGAGTATTCAGAAGTACATTTAAATTCAGGAAGGCCACGTATCCTTGCCTGTACATGCCCTATATATCTTCAGCTTTGACTGAGATCAATTCATTTAACACAGGAAATCACTTTTAAAAAATAGAAACAAGTGAGAAGTCAATGGGCAAAAAGGAAACTATTAATATATTAAAAATAATATATTAAAATATATTCAAATGACAAAAATATAGTCAAATGATAAAAAGTAGACTACAGCTACCACTTTACACTTAAACTAACACCCATCATAGTAGCATTCTCCTTCATGCTTTAAGTATATTTGAACAAAACCTAAAAAGACAAAAGTCAAGTAGAATATACCTAAAGGATTTCATTTTATATTAAATTATGTGACTTGAAGTGCTATAATTAACTCAAGTATTATATGTATTTAATATTATTCAAATTAATCAACTTTTCTGTCTCATTATCAATTTCACAGTATTTTACAATATAAAGTTAAAATCTTCATGTATTTATTATTTGAAAAATCTTTTTTATCATGACTTATATTAATGGTAGCATTTCAATCCTATCTTGCATATCTTCGCATGTTTTATTCTATGCATAGAAATGGTTTATTTTGTTTGATATACCATGCTGTTATTTATGTGATTTTTGCATTCTATATTTTTAAACTAAAATTGTTATTTGAAAATGACAAAAATATTTAAAGCAAACATTTAAGTAAAGATATTTAGGTTAATGTAATGTTTAAATTTCTTACCCAAAAGCAATTTCTATATCACACATATCTGAAATGTTATGCTATTGAATTGATAAAAATACACATGTGTACAATGAAGTCATAAACACATATATGTAAATTAAAATGAGATAATTTGAACTTATTCTTTCTACTACAAGGACAGGCTTGAAACAGATGAGACTATTTTAAATGTAGAATATCAATGTTTAAATAACAAATTATGGCATGTATCTCTTGACATAAAGAAAAGAATCTACAATATTAATAAGATTAACCTGACATGCAAGTTAATATAATAACTCAGAGTCAAAGGAAGTTTCCCTCCACAATTTCTCAAGTTTTCCCCTAGACCTTTTGTAAATCCTTAAAATACTTTCATGTATTTTATAAAGGTTCATTATCAAAGTACTAACAATAAATAATATTGCATGTTATTATATATAATACATATATCCAATAATATATGTATATTATATTGTATATTAATATACCTACATAAGTATATTAAAATTATATTTTCCTGGTATTGTTTGTTATTGAATATCTCTTGTGACACGACTGTGCCAATATTTTAATTTAATTTACTTTAAAAATGTTAAGATACCATATCAAATGTAGTTTTGAACAAAAATACAGAGGACACTGTCAAGAACTTTATATAAATAAGGT
>PVKC010019445.1:0-19151 GCA_004027635.1 Crocidura indochinensis
TTTTTTTTTTAGAATGGTCAAGTGATTTTCCCTGCGCCCACACCAAAAACTATTCCTCAAAGTGCCCCAGAAAAACAGAAGTCAGTGGCTGAACTGGAAGCGGAGAAGGTAGCTGCTGTGACTCCTTTTAGAAAGACAATGACAACAGCTTCTGCATATACAGCAGGTAAAGTTCCCATTGAGTAGGATTTACTCCTGGGGACCAAGTTTTGTAATTTGTATGTTAGTAAATGAATTCGTAACTGAAATATCCTCCTTTGGGTTCCACTAGAAATGGGTCCTGACACATGGGATTTTTTTTATGAACTTGTAACTTGTTCATTTGTTTGTTTGTTTGTTTGTTTGTTTGTTTGTTTGTTTATTGAGTCACACCTGGCAGTGCTCAGGAGTTACTCCTGGCTCTACACTCAGAAATTGCTCCTGGTAGGCTTGGGGACCATATGGGATGCCAGGGATTTGAACCACCATTTTTCTGTATGCAAGGCAAATGCCCTACCTCCATGCTATCTCTCCAGCTCCATTGTTACTTGTTTTATCTCTGAAAGGAGACTGTATTGTTTACCTACCCTGGAGATACAGGTTCTGTGTTAAATGCTGGAAAGAATATATATGAAATGATAGTCAGGTTCGGGGACCATATGGGATGTTGGAGATTAAACCCGCGTCTGTCCCGGGTTGGCTGCATGCAAGGCAAAAGCCCTACTGCTGTGCTATAACTCTGGCCCCAATAAAGGAAGTGTTTTAGATATAAATGTTATTTTTTATCAACGTCAGTAAATTGAGTAGTGATTATGTTGGTGTTAAGTGCATAGAAAGAATTTATTATGAGGTCACACCTGGGAATTCTCAGGGTTAACTTCCAGTTCTGCACTTGGATATCACTCCTGGTATTGGTTGGGGAACCATTTGGGAGACCATTAAGGGGACCATTTCCATTCATATCAGCTGTGTGCAAGACAAGCACCTTACCTGTTGTACTATCTCTCTATTCTGCAATAAAGATGGTCATATATTTTGGTATGGTATATAAAACTAACAGTTGGAAATCAAATGTTTGTGTTTAAGAATACAAACCATCTCCTATGTATAGCTTCTAAACATTTGACTAGAACTCTAAATTATACACTCAGCACAAGAATTCAATTAAAATATTTTTGTTAAGTATATTCTTTGTTTTTAAATTAATTTTTTTTTTGGTTTTTGGGTCACACCCAGCAGTGCTCAGGGGTTACTCCTGGCTCCATGCTCAGAAATTGCTCCTGGCAGGCACGGGGGACCATATGGGGCACCGGGATTCGAACCGATGACCCCTTGCATGAAAGGCAAACGCCTTACCTCCATGCTATCTCCCGGTGAAACTCTAAAGACCTATGGTAAAATTAAAAAATTATTCTGCTATGAATTATTAGTCTGAAATAAGAACATTTGATTTTAACTGGTTTCCTTCATAAAATAAATTTTAAGGTTTAGGGGCAAAACAACAAAAAAGCAAACGTTAAAGAATTAAGGGCCTACACCATCTACACAGAATTCTTGTAGCCTCAGCATTCTCCAAATTCCCCTGTGAGTCCAGATGTTTTAAAGCTCACTATGTATATTTATTCATATATATATTTATTATGTATATTTATTCACTCCTTGAATAAAGAGCAAGTCTCAGCAAAATGACTGAAAAAGTTTCTCGTTGTGAGCATTACGAATAGATGGGACAGTGTCTCTACTTGCACTTAACTTGTTAAAGAAAAAAGAAAAGAAACAAGATTATTGTATTGTGCTTAGAGAATATTATTAGTAGGGTTGTAAATTTCCATTTCTCTGAGATTCTTAAGAATCTCAGTTCCAGGGTCTGAGAAAGCAGTGCTGCTTGGGCCCTCATTGTCTGGGGACCACCAGGGCCACATCTAGTGATGCTCAGGGGACCATGTGTTGTGGGAGTCAATCAGGATTAAATATCCCCAGGTTTTTTGGTATTTGTTATATCAATATTCATTTCTTTTTAATAGACAGTGGCATATTCAAAGTAAAAAGTGACTATATACAACATTGTATTTTTTTCTGTGTATTAAAATACATGCATGCATATATATGGGTTTGTCCCATACCTTGTGGTGTCAGGGCCTATTTCTGACTCTGTACTTAGTAGTGAAACCTGGTGGTGCTCAAGGGACCATATATGGTGCTGGGGATTTGAACCAAGGTTTCAGCCATCATAGCTGCATGCAAGGCAGTTCTTTACCTCCTATACTGTGTCTCTGGATGCCAAATAAATATTGATTTTGCATGTGTGTTAATATTCTATTTTAGTGGCATTCTTCAAAAGCCAATTTGGCCATAAGGACTGCCACCAAGAGCTCTGGTTTTTCAGGCTCCTGCTGCAGGACAGAGTATCTCTAGGCATGGAACTGAGCACCCTGATGAGGCTCCACTATATATAAAGAATATAGCTTGCTTTTTCTTACCATTCTTGGCCCATCTCCTCCTCTTCCCCTTCTTCCTTCTCTTCTTCCTCCTCTTTCTCTTTATCTTCCTCCTCTTCCTCCTCCTCTTCCTCCTCCTCCTCCTTCTTCTTCTTTCTTCTTCTTTGTTACACAGGTTATAAACTGGCATATTTTATATTGAATGTATAATAGGGAAAGTGCTAGTTTCTTAAATAGTTGATAAAATATTTAGATATTTGAAATCTGTCTTAAATGCTCAACAAAGTGGGCCAAGTATTATGAAAGTTAGTGTATCTTGATTTATATAGTCATAATAATTATCTATAATAATTTATGAGTACTTGAAATTTTCATGCTAACTGTTTCACATCCCTTAGCTAATTTATTCCTTGTAAAAGCTCAGTGATAGGGTCATGTTATTATTTTCTTTTTTTTTTTTTTGGGGTCACACCCGGCAGTGCTCAGGGGTTACTCCTGGCTCCATGCTCAGAAATTGCTCCTGGCAGGCACGGGGGACCATATGGGCACACCGGGATTCAAACCGATGACCTTTTGCATGAAAGGCAAATGCCTTACCTCCATGCTATCTCCCGGGCCCCATGTTATTATTTTCCTAATCCAGATGGGGACAGGGAGGATTATTTTACAGATGAGGACACTCTAACACAGGGAGTTTAACTGCCTGAGATTGTACATCTAGAAAGCAGCAGCACTGGGATTTCAGCCAAGCAGCCTGACTTAAGAAAACATTCTTAAGGCTGGAGCAATGATAGTATAGCTAGTCGGGTATTTGCCTTGCTCATGGCCCATCTGGGTTCGATCCCTGGCATTCCATATGGTCCTCTGAGAACTGCCAGTAGTGTTTTTTCTTTTTAATAATTAATTAATTTAATTAATTTATACTAATTTGTTATAGATATACTCATGTTACTTTAAATGTGTAAGGGTGGAGAAAATACATGAAATTTTTTATTTACCTTAATTCTCAAAAGTCACTGCTTTTAACAAATAAGGCTATATTTAATCGTTACCAACATTTTAACTTTTCTTCCAAATTATCATTATCTCATCAATGCATTGCTCTCTGTATTGTCAAATATCCTCATTCTCAGGCCACAATAGACTATTGTTGATATATATATATATTTTAGAATTCATTTTTTTAAATTTTTTTATTTTTAATTATGAGAACAAAGATGCAAAGAAAGAGGACAAGGTAAAGTTACAATGGAAGGACTGTCACCCATAAACAGAACTCACATAAGTCCCATTGCTGATATCTTAACATTGAATTTTCAACCAAAGAATATTAAGAAAAATAAAACAGAACCCATATACAATTACTTTGTCCCTCGAGTCCCCAGATTGCAATACGTATTTCTCAGCAGCACATCAAGCATTCCAAAGCCATAAAACTTATGTAACTCCTTAAATTTTGAAGGCATAGTACGTTTTCACATTTCCATGTACATGCATATTAGTTTAAGTTAGTCTCAAAAATGGGTGTTTCTTTTTAAGGATAAGAGTCAAAGGAGCACAGTAAAAACGGCCTTAGAGTGGCAATAATTGTTTGCATCGGACCTCCAAAAAATGGGAGTCATGGATAGGAAAATCCTTGACCTAAATACAAAGGGACCAAACCCTGAAGTTCCTGGCATAAGACCAGCTCTAGGCTCCAGGCATACTAGATTGCCCAATCCAAGTCGTTGTCTGTAGTGCCAACACACCCTTATCTTCCACGCTGACTCTGTTGTTGGTATCATATTTCTGTATTAAAGATGCTGGAATCTGCATGTCCTATATTGCAGCTAGGATGGTGCAGAGCGTGCTCTTGTTTCACCTTCCAATTAGAGAGCAATGCAGAAAGCCCTGTCCAGTATGCAGGTCGTAGATGTTCTTAAGTCTTCTCAGTGTTAAGGGAAGTCTCCTGTGAGTAGAACGATGTCAGAGCAGCAGTAGAGTCTTCTCGGTGGAAGATTGATTCCGGGTGTTCTTGAAAAAAACCCTTGGGTGTTTCATAGGTAGCTTTCCTGGTTCAAGGGTGAATGGAGAATGGAGAGGCCTGTGCCAGGTCGTTATGCCAATGATCAGGGTGTAAGGTCCCATTGCACTACAAGATTTGGGAGTTCCAATCTCTATTAGATGAGAATTTATTTGAGTGTAGGTATTTCCCATTTTAATGTTCTTATGCAAACAAGGAACAATGCCACATGGTTTATAGGCCCATATGAGGGATGCAAGAACATGCATAAAACTCCCCAAGACGTGTTTAAACATAAAAATTAAACTGAGGGACTCTTTCACCGAATAACTCTTATTGAAAAGTTCACAAAGAGAAGAAAAGACAATAAGTAGGGAAAATCTTCACTGTTTAAGAGAATATTTAGTAAGAGCTGTCAAAGAAATGAGATATAAAATATACAAAGCCATATGTGTACATTTTATGTCTTAGGAAATAGTTAGGGATTGTAAAATCCAGTGAAACACGTTGGTGTGTGATTAGGAATGTGCAGAACAGAAATTAAAACGGGTAAATGGGGGGTACTAAAGGTAGGGGGTATAAGAGTTGAAAAGTGAAAATGAGCTTTACAGGGGTGTGCAAGAGGGCAGAATAACACATGGACATTCTACATACACAATACATAACTTAAGGATGGGATATATTATTAACATATACAGTGCACGCGGAGGCTCCCGCCCCCGTGCTGGTTTAGGACATGTAGACTAAAAAGATATTGCCATAGACAGCCTTAGAAAAAATGAGGAGCTCACAACACACCAAAATTGGACCTATCTGGAGGCCATCAACATCCAATGGGAGGAATTTCTCCCTCCCCACCCCCCAGGGCTCGATTAACCAGACGTGGCCCTGAAGACCCATCTGGTGTGGGGGGGGTCTCAGTCCCCTGGACTAAGGGGTCAGCCCAGGGGTCCTATGGCTAGCCATCCTGCCCAGAGCCCCCGACATACCAGTAAAAACCACAGAAAATCCTGGCATGTGGAGTCTTCTGGGAGCAGCCAGTTCCTGTCTCAGTAGTTTGTGGATACAGATGGGAGGAACTTCTCCCTCCCCACCCCCCAGGGCCCGATTAAGCAGGCATGGCCCTGAAGATCCACCTGGTGTGGGGGGGGGCCTCAGTCCCCTGGACTAAGTGGTCAGCCCAGGGGTCCTATGGTTAGCCATCCTGCCCAGAGCCCCCGACATACCAGTAAAAAGCCCAGATAATCCTGGCATGTGGAGTCTTCTGGGAGCAGCCAGTCCCGGTCTCAGTGGTTTGTCGCCAGTAGTGTTTTTGATGGCAGAGCCAGGAGTAATCCCTGTGCACAGTCAGCTGCAGCCCCAAAACAGCAACAACAACAAAAAAACAGCCCTCCCAAATCCTCTTTACTCCATATTCTTTTTGGGAGGTGGGGGTCACACCCAGCAGTTCTCAGGGTTTACTTCTGACTCTTTGCTCAGAAATTGCTCCTGGCAGGCTTGGGGGACCTTATGGGATGCTGGGATTAGAACCACCATCCATCTTGGGTTGGCTGTGTGCAAGGCAAATGCCCTACCACTGTGCTGTCTCTTTGACCTCTACCCCATATTCTTAATCACAGCCTTGCATGGCTTGTCCAATGTTTAACTGGAGTGAAAAAAAAATCTAACTCTTCCTACAGAGGCTTACCAAGCCATGCATTGGAATGCTGGAAATCTTGCATGTGGATTGGAAAGTAGAAATTAAAACTAGAAAGCTGAAGAGAGAGATATCAGTATACAGGGTGCTTGCTTTCCTTGTGCTGATTTGGGTTTGATCCCAGCATCTTATGTAGTTCCCTGAACACTTCCAGGAGTAATTCCTGAGTATAGAGCCAGGAGTAACCTCTGACTAACACATTTTGCCAGGTGTGTGCCCTCTCCCAAAAGAAAATTACATCTAGTTTTTGACAATGCTTTAAAATAAAATCAGTGAAAATTTCTAGATACCCCAATGGTGACACTTGTAAAAAAATTCATATAGGATTTGAATACCAGTTCCCCAGCCCTCTGTCTGAACTCACCACTGGGGTAACTCTTTCTCTTCTATAACAGAACAGCCGGCCTCATGTTTGCTATTAGAAAAGCCGATAATTAAAGATGTATGTTCAGAGATGATTGCTTGTATTCTCCACATTCTTAATTTAATTGTGTACACACACACACCCTTTTCTTTGTAAAATTCTGTTTGCTGACCTGGTGTTGAGGCTGAGCTGACTGCCTTGGCCAGCAGTCCAGGCCAGATTCAGGAGCAGTTGCAAAACTCTGGTCCCTTGTGGGTGGAAGCCATATGTTTTGGGGAGGTGCTGGAGTGAATGAAATCCTTCCTACTCTTTTACAATCCCTCTGCCTTAACCAGCTTTGAGAGTGACATAAAATTGGCCTCACAAAAGTCCTGTCTTAACAAAAGTTGTGTCTTGCTCAAGTAGAAAATACTTTGGTAGATCCTTTCTAGTCCTGTATTCTGAACAAAAAACACTTGTGCAAACATATGTGACATTGTCAATGAAAGTTAAGACAAGGAAAATGACAAAGTACACAGAGGAAAATGTGTGATTTGTTACTAAGATGACTCATTAATTTTACTAGGTCTCTATAGCTTGTTTCATATTGAAGGGGGTAAGATTAAGACAGTGACTTTTGGTCATAATTGCCTTAACTGTCCTACAGCCCCAAACATAAAGCATGTGAAAGATCTCTTTGCACTTGGCAAGGATGGAGGACTTAGAAGCATAGACTGTTGCATGTGTTTGTGTGGGTTTGAATCTTCCTGAGAGTCAATTGATATTCTGCCTTCTCTGCTTTTAGGTCTCACAGGAGTGTTGGCTTTGGGCATTGTGGCCCCCAACTTAGCCTTTTCTCAGATGGTGACCACTTTTGGCTTGGCAGGCATCGTGGGCTACCACACCGTCTGGGGAGTGACCCCTGCTCTCCACTCACCACTGATGTCTGTCACTAATGCCATCTCAGGTTTGTTCCTCCCACGTGTTCACTCACCTTAGCATTTCATGGGCTTTTTCTACTCTGCAAGCGCTCTCAAAGGAGAGAGAATGCTAAACTTTTGGGCTTTTCCATTTTAGGCTATGTGGAATCATTGTTATTTCTTTAAGTTATCACAGCTTTTACTTTTTTTTAATAATAATTTTTATTTTGAGCAAAGTGGGTTACATATCTTTCACAGTAATATTTTAAGTACATATTAATATTGAATCAGGGGAATTCCCACCACCAAAGTTGTCCTCCCCTCACCCCTAATTTTTGCATGTAAAGAAAGCTGCTTTTACTTTTTTTTTTAACTTGATTTTTTGAGGGGGATTTGGGTCATACTCCTGGTTCACTTCTGGCAGGCTTGGGAAACCATAAAGGGTACCCGTGATTGAAATTGAAATGACCACATGCAAGGTAAATGCCCTACCTGCTATGTTATTGCTCCAGCCCCAAATAAAGCCTTTCTGTGATACATGTTGGAAACCAGTCTTTTATAGAGTCTTAAAAGTATTATCTTTCAGGGTCTCTGACATGTTTAGACATTCCGAGTGAGCAAATATCATAGGCTACACATGCTGTCAGAGTAACTGTGATGCTTAGGGGATGGGAAACAGAAAATAGATTAGTATCTGGGATTTCTCACTGATGGGTGGCTTTATAGCAGCCATCAAAAAGTCAACAGAGTCTTGGGATATTCTGTTTGAATGTTAGTGGTGGCTCAGGTCTGAGGAATGAACTTTGCATTGGAAAGCATAGCGAACTACTGTGGTTTGGAAGCCTCATTGTTAGTGTTCATCTCTGAGCACATACCATAGACATCACTTTTAGTATCTCTACAGCAACAATTTCAAACAGTATTGTATTCAGGAAAGTCTGGAGTTACTTCACCCTGATGTATGATTCAGGAGTTCATGATAACTCCTTCCAGTTCAGATGTACTTTATCTGCCAGGGTCCTGTTAAGATCATAAGCAATGTTGTCTGTTAACATTGCTGATGGAAATCTTATCAGGGGAAAAAGCTAGAAAGTTCAGGTAAAAATCCTTTTTTCCTCTCATTTTTCCCCTTTTGGGCCACACCTGCTGATGCTCAGGACTTAATCCTGGCTCTGCACTCTGGTCTCACACCTTGTGAACTCAGTGGACCATCTGGATGTAGGGAATTGAACCCAGGTTATCTGTGTGCAAGGCAAGTGCTTTACTGCTCTACTATATCTCCAGCCCTGGGAAAGGTTAAATACTTAACCAGAAAAAGAAAGACTTATTATTTTCTTTCTTTGGTTCAGATGCACTTTCTTCTTTCTGAATATCTGCATGTGAGTTCTGTAGCTGTGGCATTTGTGTATGCTGTATATGCATAACTATTCTTCTGATGCTTTATTCTAGGGTTGACTGCAGTTGGTGGATTGGCACTGATGGGAGGACATATGTATCCTTCTACAACCTCTCAGGGCCTTGCTGCTCTCGCTACATTCATATCCTCAGTCAACATTGCAGGTACAGTTATAGCACAAGAACCCAGAGGCTATTTTTTTATGGAGATCTGACAGAGAAGTCAATGAAAAACAGACAATCTGCTTTCAAGGACTGAGATGTTTCACTCAGACTGTTAATGCTTTTTTCTGAGAAAATTAGTGATCTTTGCCTATGATTAATTTTTAGAAACTGTTGATAGCATAACCTCCTCTCTAGTGCCCCCACATAAATAAGCGATGTCTTTTGCAAGTTAACTGGAAAGTTATTGAACGCATAATTTGGAACTAAGTTGACTTAGAGCTATCACCATAACATCTCTCCATAAGAATACATTCTCTAAGATAAAATTTTAGCCTTTTGCCTTATCTAGTGTGTGTTTGTTCCTAAAAACTGAAAGCCTAGCATATTACTTATATGTGCAACTCATTTGATGCTATTCTGTAGCTAAAAATTCTTTAATGTTGTCCAAGAAACCTGGTGTCTATTGATAAAATACTTTCCCTTCTACCATTTATTATAGAGATTAACAAACTGAATTCCCTCTTAGAAAAAAATATTGGCAATTGATTTGTTGCATTCCCAAGTTGTTTGAATGGTTACTTACTGTTAGTCATGCAGAAATAGTTGGTTCTGCATTCTTATAGCAAGTTTTATTCCTAAATACATTTAGTTCTCCTTCGTACTCCTACAAAACTGACTTTAATAGATTAACTTAAAAAAAAAAAAACATTTGCTTTTGAGGTTCTGAACATGTAACTTGAAATTTTATTTACTGCTGTAAGATAAGAATGTGCTTAAGATTGTAAAGTTATGTCACTTAAAAATCATGCTGCTCAATGAGATAACTTCTTTTATTTTCTATTTATTTTGATAAGGTGGTTTTCTGGTGACTCAGAGAATGCTGGACATGTTCAAGCGCCCCTCTGATCCCCCTGAGTACAACTACCTCTATCTGCTCCCTGCTGGTACTTTTGTTGGAGGCTATTTAGCTGCCCTCAATGGTGGTTATAACATTGAGCAAGTAAGAGGCTCTTTTGAAAGTTTTAATTTTATTTTTGATACTGTTTTTTTCTCCCCAGTTAATAGCAACACTATCAAAATTCAAATTATTAGGAAAATACAGCATACAGCAATAATTCTAGAAATATTTTTCTACTTTAGTATTGCTCAGGGGTTCTGGGCTCTTTGCTCAGAAATGACTCCTGGAAGGTTTGGGGGACCTATGGGTTGCAGGGATTGAATCCAGATCATCTAAGTATCCACAGTACTATTACTCCATTTACTTCTGGAAATATTTGATCAAATAAAACCTTAAGAATCAAGACCTGGCCTGGAGTGATAGTATAATTGATAGGACATTTGCTTTGCATGTGGTCAGCCTGGTGCATTCCATATGGTCTCTGAGCTGGGAGTGATCTCTGAGTGCAGAGCCAGGAGTAACTTTTAAGAACTGCCAGGTGTGGCTCATAAACAAGTATAAAAACTTTAAATTACCTTAAAAATGTATTCTGTATGGAAAAATAAAAATAGACTTTTGAGAGTTTTAGGTCTAAATATAATTGTAATAGAACTTTATTTTGTTTAGTATCTTCCATTTCTTCTCAAAGACTAGTTCACAACCTCTCTGTGTCTCTGGTAATATGAAAATCATGTCTGTTTTGGTTTCTGCTGTTTCCAACAGGCAGTATTTAATGAATAAACTTTTTTTTAAATAAATGTGGAAGTGGAGAATTCCATATGTCAGTCTATATTTGTCATCTATTTATTGCTCAGTCTTGGAAGTTACATCCTCAATATTTAACTTAAGATTTGGCTTTCTCTTTATAAAATGAAATTGCTGATTCTTCTGGTGAATTTGTGAGATGGAATCACTAAATGAGAAACTATATGTCATGTTCTGAAGTGTTAGGAAGGCCTCTCTTCTAGAATTCAGTCAATCTAGATCGCTTACTAACTTCTTTTAAATGTAGTAATTTTATATACCTCTATGCATATTGCCAATCCAGAAGAAATCCATTTACACAAATAGTATAATTAAAAATAAATGTAAAATTGCATGAATTGTTCAATATGTTAATATTTGCAACAGAGAAGAAGATATATTGACAGGGAATAACTCATTTTGGTCCTCCATTATCTGAATTTAAATGTGTCCTTAGAGAATCCTGTTTCTTAAAGACCTAAGTCAGTAGACTGAAGTTTTTGATACTCTTTTTTTCTTCCTTTTCTTTGGGAAAGATCATGTACCTGGGCTCAGGTTTGTGCTGCGTTGGTGCCCTGGCCGGCCTTTCCACCCAAGGCACAGCTCGTCTTGGCAATGCTTTGGGTATGATTGGGGTGGCTGGAGGCATAGCAGCCACCCTTGGAAGCCTCAAACCATGCACGGAATTGTTAGCTCAGATGTCTGGAGCCATGGCATTGGGTGGCACTATTGGTAAGCACTTCTTTCTGAGTTTTTGCCTTTATGTGAAAGACATCTTTCTCTTTCTCTGTCTCTCTCTCCTTTCTTTCCTGTCTTTTTCTTTCTCTATCCATCCCTCCCTCGATTTCCATTTCCCCTTTCCTTCCCCACCCATTTCTCTGCCTTTTCCCTTTGTCCCCTTTCCACCTGTTTCCCCTTTCTCTTCTTTTCTTCCTTTTCCTTCCCCTCTCCCCCCTGCTTCCCTTTCTTTTCTTTCCCATCCCTCCCTCTCCCTTGTAAGGCCCACAGAGAAACCCAAGGGCTCCTCCCAGAAATCCTGGGCAATAGGTCTTGAGAAATCCTTGGGCAATAGCTCTCAATAATATGAGAGCCTAAAGATGCACTGCTGCTCAGTCCTGTGATGCTGAGAATTACCTGGGTTACTTTGCAGTGTTGAGAGTCTCTGGGCTCACACCTAGTGGTGTTGAGGGCAGGCCTATTTAATGAAAAATAATTAAATTGCATAACTGAAATTACTTTCCTAAGTATTAGTTTGGTAAAAGTGCACACATTTGTTATAATGCTCATCCAAATACAACTATTTAATAAACGCTGAGTAAATTTATCAGATGAGCCAAGAGATTGGGCTAAAGATATCCCCTATACTCAGTTCATTGGTGTTTTTGTTTTGCTTTGTTTTCAGGACTCTGTCCAGTTAGCTGCTGATTGATTGAGGAATTGGTTCTTACATATACTCTATATGGAGGCTTGTCTTGTTCTGCTTGGTATAAGCAAGAGCTGAAGATTCTATTTTATAGAGTTGCTAATTCTATGAGAAACACATGGGCACCAGAAAAACTAATGTTTTCATTTTCTTCAGTAGTTTGCTGGGTTTGAGGATTAATTTTTTTAAAAAAATTGAAAGTTAGTTAAATATAGCCAGTATTGAAAGTTAAATGTAAAAAACAAAGTAAGATAATTATGTTGGAAACAAAGGTAATAATGCCACTCAAAACTTTCTGATTTATTTAGACTTGAAATGATCTGTGTTCACTCTGTACAGAGGATTACTGAACAACTGCTCATTTCATTTCCACTCCATATTTATGACATATGTAGCTTGGAGCTTGAAATTGGCTATTGCAGCTGTATTTTACACTTAAAAATTTAAAAAAATCACAAATATGGGTTTCATTTATTGTTTTGTTAATGTCTAGACCTAAGGAAGTGAGAGAGAAAATCGTTAAATAAGCAGCATCTATATATGCCCATAGCCATTGCATGTGATTAGTAGCAAAAAGTGGAGCAAATATTTTTTGAGCACTTGAAAATTATTTTTGGATTCAGTGAAGCTATCACTAGATGATTGACCATCAATGAAGTTACAATATTTGTCTCTTTTCTCACCTTTATATTGTTTGTTACTCTTATTCAGTCGTTGCAAACACTTGGATGACCTCAGATAACAAAAGTTTGTAAAAATTCAACAAGAGCATGAAACTTTGAATATTGTGCACCTCTTTCTTTTATATCCTCAAAATTCATGTACTTACTTGAACTCTACATGATTTCATCCCAAGGGACTGTTGGTTAAATATTTACCACTAACATTAATTTTAGTCCTCCTCTTATACTTTTTCTGAAAAGGTTTGCATTCTTTCTTGATTATCCTGAGAAAGATAATGAGAGGAAAATTCTTGTACTCTAGTTTCAAGTTGGGAAAATCTTTAGACCTGACCTACACAGATAGTCTGAGCTCTGCCCCTTCTCTATGCTTCAGAGCTCTGTAGTTCCTCCACATCTCTCCAGTTTGGACACTCACTCATTAGATACTTTTCCTTTACTTTTGGACTTGGTTTTTATTCAGACACTAGAAAACCTTGACCTTCTTCACATTCCAGCTATTTTTTGTGATGCCACAAATCTTGAGTCCCTAGGAAACATTCAGTAACTTATTATTATATGGTGTGGTTTTTTTTTGTTTGTTTATTTTGTTTTTGGGCTATACCCGGCAGCACTCAGGGGTTACTCCTGGCTCTGAGCTCAGAAATCTCTCCTGGCAGGCACAGGAACCATATGGGATGCCAGGATTCGAACCACCATTGGTCCTGCCCTTGTTCAAATGCCTTACCTCAGTATTATCTCTCCAGCCCCATGTTACATGGTACTTCTATCATGAGATGCAGCAAACATCTCCTTGAGAGATAGATATTAAAGTCAAATATATTATGTTAAAAAAGTCATGAATGACTTTATTACCTGTTTCTAATATGTTTTATTTAATTTTAGCATGTAAAGATTAAGTGTTGAGTTATGGAGAAGGGGTCTAGCTCTTGATATAATGTGGAAAATGTAAGGGGATTTGACTGGAGAGTTAAACAGTTTTAAAGTGTTAGGTGAAGGGAGCATCTGAAGATTATGAGGAGAGAGAAAGACACACAGTCCAGCTGTGTGTTTGGATTCTTTGGAGTTGAGCCTTGGTGGAGAAAAATCGCTATTTAGAAAAATAACCTATCCTTGTGTAAAGTCCTTCAAGAAAACATTTAGCCTATATTAGGAAGCAGATACATAATTACTGGTGACAATGTTGGAAATCTTAAGTGTCCAACTTTTAATTTCTCTTGAATTTTCATTTTCTAATAGGACTGACAATTGCCAGGCGTATCCAGATCTCAGATTTACCCCAGTTAGTTGCTGCTTTCCACAGTCTAGTGGGCTTGGCAGCCATGCTCACCTGCGTAGCAGAATACGTTGTCGAGTACCCACATTTTGCGATGGATGCAACAACCAATCTCACCAAGATTGTGGCCTATCTTGGTACTTATATTGGTGGCGTCACATTTAGTGGGTCTCTTATTGCATACGGAAAACTGCAGGGTAAGTGACCAAACATCACAGAGGCAAAGGTCTATGTAGTTTGGGCGTATTTGGGGGGGGGTGTCCAGTTCCCCAAATGGTTTACAGTAGCTGCCACACAAAAGTGTTTCTTTGGGTTTTTTTTTTGGGGGGGGTCACACCGGCAACGCACAGGGGTTATTCCTGCCTCGATGCTCAGAAATCGCCCCCGGCAGGCTTGGGGGACCATATGGGATGCCAGAATTCAAACCAAAGTCTTTCTGCATGCAAGGCAAACGCCTTACTGCTGTGCTATCTCTCCAGCCCCCAAAAGTGTTGTTTTTAATAGCAGTAGGGAATAGAAGTTTTTGTTCTCTCCACTAAAACAGATCTCCTTTGTTGAGCTTTACAAATTCTATAAAACTCTAAAGCTATTTCTTCTGCAAACCTGCACTTAGAAATTTGTGCAGAGAAACTGGTTGACATCTAATAACACAGAATGACAAAAATAATATTCCCATGATCCTTGGGTAGAGCTGCCTGAGTTAAGTTCATGGATATGAACACAGATGTAACCTCACTTGGGGCTCTATCCTGGCAACTTTTGCTTTTGCTGTTAACGCCAAGCATGAAGATGGAAGTAGGTTGAGGGGGACACTCCATATAGGTTCTGTTCTTAGAAAAAGTGAGTCTAAGAGAAACTAGTTTATAATTTAAAAATTTGGTCTTGTTTCCTCAGTAATCAAGTCATTAAGTAGGAAACTTCATGAAACTTAAATCACAAAAGCCTAAATTAAAAAAACTTCCCTGTTTCAGGCTATGTCTTTGTAAATAGCTACCAAACCAGGGCTCTTCTCCCTGGGGCTCAGTTGATATAATCAGAACTGCTAATGTCCAAGTACTCTTGTTTTGAAGTTTGAAATAAATATAACCCCACACTTAGCAACTTCTGTGTTGGTCCTACAGCGGGGGTGGGGAGGCTGGGGTGGGAGTGGGAGATGGAATCAATTGGTAAGATTCTGTGACAAAGAGTGAAGAAATTACTGCATGATCAAAGTAAAGATCATTTCAGTTAAGCCATCTTTGCTGAATTTTAACAAGTATTTGTGTGGCCTCAGAGCTCCACTTTGCTTTTATGTATCTGGGTATATAGAGTGATATTGTAAGGAGCAAGTGTTTATTCTAATGCTGTTCATTTGGATTACATGACATTATGAGAGTTTGAACATGAGGGATTTTCTTATGAAAGGAGAATGAGTGTAAGGGATTTCTTAGGATGTTTTCCAGGTTTAGGTTGAGATTCCTGTATGTTTGGTTCTAGGAATCCTGAAATCGGCCCCTCTTCTGCTCCCTGGAAGGCACTTGCTCAATGCGGGCCTGCTGGCTGCTAGCTTTGGTGGGATGATCCCATTCATGATGGACCCGAGCTTTACCACTGGAATCACCTGTTTGGGCTCCGTGTCAGCCCTCTCTGCTGTCATGGTAAGAAGTCAGAGATGGAAAGCACATTCTGAGAAATGGTGAGGATGTTTGCTAGATTACAACTTAGAATTTAGAATTTAAAATTTAGAACTTAGAATTTAGCCTTAGAACTCCTGATGGAATAAAAATGTTTTCAATGAGGGGTTGGAGAGATAGTATAGTATAGTGGATAAGGTGCTTGACTTGCATGTAGCCATACCAGGCTTGATCCCCAGCATGGTCCCCCGAGCATCACCAGAAGTGATTCCATGGGGGATTGGAGAATAGTATAGTATAGTATAGTATAGTAGCGTATCATATCGTATAGTATAGTATCGTATCGTATAGTGGATAAGATGCTTGACTTTCATGTAGCCATACCAGGCTTGATCCCCAGCATGGTCACCTGAGCATCACCAGAAGTGATTCCTGTGTGCAGAGCAAGTAGTAATCCCTTAGCATCTCTGAGTGTCCCCCCAAAACAAAACTATAGCAACAACAACAAAAAGTTTTCAATACTATTAAGTGTTCATCATTTTAGAATCTGGAACACATCTTAAAAATATAAGAAAGTCCCACTTTCCACCCAATTTTGCCTTTCAGAGTTGTCATCTATGTTACCTTTATGACCTTGGAGTCTTTTCCTGGGATCAGTGTGGTGCTAAATAGAAATTTTAGGGTAGACATTCTTATTAGTTATCTAACATTATCAGGTCACACTGTGTGACAAGCCCTCCAAAGCAGTTCTTTGGGTTGTGCAGTAAGTATAAAGTAGGCCTTACTCAGAGTTGCTCTCACATTCACTGGAGACATTCATACCAAATGAAATAATGATACAAAGTGCTGATAATGAAGTTGTGGTTTAGCAAGGGGATTTCAGTGAAGCCTTTCATAACAGGCTGTATTTCCCCATTGCTCTTCTAATTCTTTACATCTAGAATATTGATTCTTGGAGTTTTATTTTAGTTGTTTGGATGTTACAGTTTAGCATTTTATCATGCCAGTGTAAGGTCCTACTTTATATTTCTCTGTATTATTCACTAAGGGAATGGCTTCATGTTTATATGTTTATTTCATATCTGCTTTGTAGATGCACATTAAAAAGTTTCCTATAGTGGGGCAGGAGATATAGCACAGTGGTAGGGAGTTTACCTTGTACTTGGTCAACCCTTGGTGGACTCTGGTTTGATTCCTGGCATCCCATATGGTCCCTGAGCCTGCCAGGAGTAACTTCTGAGTGCAGAGCCAGGAGTAACCTCTGAGCACCACTGGGTATGACCCAAACAAACATACAAAAAGAAATCACTTATAATGCTTAATATAAAGGTAGACCTAGAGAAATTTCTCAGCAAACCCTGAGTTTCTAAAACATAAGAATTACAGTATTGAAATGATGCTTATTTTTTTAATGTAATTCTTAGAGGGAATATGTGATTTTAATGTGGAAACTTTACCTTTAAGTTTGCTAATACACTTTTCAGATGTATAATTTAAGACTCTATCTTTGAGTAGGATAGAGCACTGGACTTGTATGTATAAGCTCTTTCTTTTGATCCCTGACTCTGCAAAACTATGGTATTTTTATATGACTGATAATGGTACAATCTGGTTCTCATGTAGCACTGATTTTTAAATTTTAAATAAAAATTGTTTTAAATATAATAAGAAATGGTCTAAAGGGTAGGTGCCTGTCTTGTATGTGTTGGACCCAAACAGACCGCAGTTTGAATCCCGATGTCCCCTATGGTCCCCCGAGCCTGCCAGGAATGACTTCTGAGTGCAGAACCAGGAAGAACCCCTGAGTGCCACCTGGTGTGACCCCTAAAAAACAAATAAAAGACAAAAAAATAATAAGAACATAAACTTGTTACAAAATTATACTTTTAGCTCCAAAATATAAAACTTTTCTATACTTATTTTTGACAAGGGATGAATTTGGGTGTGTGAGAATGTGCTACTCAGATAAGTAGCATTGTAGATTAATTTTAATGGCTTTTGGCTTATGTGATACCTGAGTATGTTCTTTTCTTTTTTGGTTTTTGGGTCACACCCGGCAGTGCTCAGGGGTTACTCCTGGGTCTATGTTCAGAAATTGCTCTTGGCAGGCTCAGGGACCATATGGGATACCAGGATTCGAACCACCATCCTTCTGCATGCAAGGCAAATGCCTTACCTCCATGCTATTTCTCTGGCTCCACCTAAGTATGTTCATGTGGTACTAACTTCCAAATATGCAGGCCTATGTCTTTTATCCTACCATCCTTTAAGGGGGAGGAGGTTAGTGATTTATTTTTATTTTATCATAAATGTTCAAATGATACACTATAAACTCTAAATTTGTCTATCTTCTTCCAAAGAGTACTAATGATTCTTCTGATTTTAGTTAGGTCTTAAATTCTGTTTCTCCTTTAGTTGAGGGGACTGTTACCATTTGTTATTTAATCCTTAACAGGATTGCTTGACTTCTGCCCACATATTCTTAGTTCAGAACTCAGTCAAAGATTTGGGCAGAGTTTACACACTAAATCTGGGTCTTCCTTTCTCTAGCTTATTCCTCTGTGGAACTCCCATATTAACTTTCTAGCTATGTTAGTCATTCATACTAATCCTGTCTTGATTCTTTAAACTAATAAGATTTCGGGCATACATTTTTTGTGTTAGTGAATTCCCTTGTTACCACCTGTGGCCTATCCTTAGCTTACACACCATAAAAATGAGGGAATTCATTCAGTGCTATTTCTTATTTTCCCCCAAGTGTAAACCCTTCTCTATCTCTACCTGATCTGATCCCTTCTTTTAGGAATTTGGGATTTATTTTGGGGGGAGGAGTTGTTCAGGGGAAGCAGTTTAGTAGACCTTGTGTTATTTGTGAAGAGATTGGATCTGATAGAAGACCATTGAACTGTTACCAGGAATGGAACTTGTATGTAAAGATATGATTGGAAGTGTGATGAGTTAAGAATCCAGATGTGAAATGGCAGAGATTTTACACTCATTTGAATTTATTCCCATTGGCCCATCACTGGCTGGCAATATAATTTTGATTTCCTCTTTTGTTTGCACCTAGGGCGTAACTTTGACAGCAGCGATCGGGGGCGCTGACATGCCTGTGGTCATCACGGTGCTGAACAGCTACTCGGGCTGGGCCCTGTGTGCAGAGGGCTTCCTGCTTAACAACAACCTGTTGACCATTGTTGGTGCCCTCATTGGCTCCTCTGGTGCCATCCTGTCCTACATCATGTGTGTGGTAAGACCTCTTGCCTTAGAGGAAAGGCAACTGTGGGTGGCAGGGAGCTCTTAAAGTAAGGCTCTGGATTAGTTATTTGCAGTAACAATGGCAATGCCATTTTTATTCTCTTTAATAGAAAAGTCAGTGTTGGGGCCCGGAGAGATAGCACAGCGGTGTTTGCCTTGCAAACAGCTGATCCAGGACCAAAGGTGGTTGGTTCGAATCCCGGTGCCCCATATGGTCCCCCGTGCCTGCCAGGAGCTATTTCTGAGCAGACAGCCAGGAGTAACCCCTGAGTTCCGCCGGGT
>PVKC010019446.1:0-19106 GCA_004027635.1 Crocidura indochinensis
TTTAATAGAAATGGATCCATATTTGCAAATATACACTCCCTTAATCTTCTGTGTCAGATCCTTCATCAGCAGGGTCTGACCACTCATCTATTGACATTTTAGAGGTTCCCATAAATCATCCTAAGAAGTTGAGTGGAGTTACCCCTGGAAGTACTAGCAGTGCTCCATACAGCACAATGGCCAATTAACTTATTGCATTATTTTTAGAGCCTTCTGTGACAACTTATGAAGTAGAGAAACTAAAGAAACCATTGCACACATGAACAATAAATGTGCAGGAAGGGGAGTGGCAGGAAACCTGTGAAGGAAGCACTGAGATATCTGAAAGGATATCTACACATAAATAATGGTGAGCAGGTGTTCTTTTATTATTTTACTGAAGGCACCACAATATGCTTTTGTCAGACGAGACATTAAGGAGAACCTCTTGATATAGCACCAGTATTATTGCTTACAAGTATACAAGGCAGAACGGCACTAGCATTCTTTATTGTTCATCAGAGATAAATAATGTTTTTGGAGGATATTAGTCACTTACATTTGTTGTGTGTAAAAACACTTCACATTCCAATGAATTATATGTTTGTATGCTCCTAGACTCATGCAAGAAGCATAAAAAATCCCAAGTCATACTGTGATTTTAATTACCCAGCCAAATTGTTATCCTTGTGGGAATAAAATCCAAAGTACCAAATGTAAACACTACCTATTTTATCTATTTCAGACATTGGAATGTGTTTGGTAATCATTGTGGCTCAATAAAAGTAAGCACAATATTAAAAAAAATTCTTTACTAGGCATCCCACCATTTTACTAGGCATCCTACAAAGACTTTTTGGGGTGTATTGATCTATATAAATATTTAGGCTTGGATTTTAAGTGGATTGTTACTTTTTAAACTATAGACTTCCATATTCCAAGTGAAGCTATGAATTTATTAATATTCTTTGAGATGGCTCTTTTTCTGTGTGACTAAATTTAGTGTTTAAGTTATATATCCTAGTCTGGAAGAAAGTGGTAGGGAGAATAGAATCAAAATCACTCAAAATTGATTCAGGGCCAGAGTAATATCACAATAGGTAGGGCACTTGCCTTGTATGCAGACAACCTGTATTGAATTTTCAGCATCCTGTGTAGTTCCCTGAGCATCATTGGGAGAAATATCTGAGCTCAGAGCTGGAGTAAGTCCTGAGGACTTATTGTCCAAATGCAATGCTCAGTACAGATGGTATATCTGGAAATTTTTCTTTTCGTTTTTTTAAAATAATCTTTATTTAAGCACCATGACTACAAACATGTTTGTAGTTGGGTTTCAGTGATAAAAAGAACATCCCCCTTCAACACTGTAACATTTCCACCCCCAATGCCCTTCATCTCCTTTCTCCCCCACACCCTGCCTGTATTTGAGACCGGCATTTTACTTTTCCCACTTATTAACATTGTCATAATATTTTTAGTGTAGTTATTTCAATGAGAAGAAATGGAGGTGGGTCTGAGGATCATCCTCAGCAGGAGAAGGCTTTGAAGTTCTGGATGCATAAAGCAAGGAACAGTTCAAAATTTTTACCTACAAGGTAAGCAGTTTTTAAAATTTTTTGAGCTGGGAGGAAGAGCCAATATGGGATCCCTTCTTATCTCAGGTAGATGATTGGTCTTAGTATTTTAACTTGTAATAATTTATATCATGGCCAAGATTACATAAAAGCCTTGATCCACTGTTTTCAGTTTCACAGTGGGGCAGGAAGTCCACATCCATCTTGGAATAAAAACCATAAATGAACATCCTGAGCTGATTTAGTGCTATCTCAGATCTCCTTGATAAAGAAAGCTGAGACACTACTGGAAAAGAATAAGGGAGGAACATGAGAATGTCAGAGTGGCTGGAATTCTGTTTGACTAAAGCAGAGGATGTGACTAAAGTTCATGGATAGAAAAGGGATTTTAAAATTCATTTTACATTATATCAGGGATCTTGAAATTATTATAATTTCAGTGGGAAGCTTTGAAGAACTTAATATATGACTTTAATACAATTTAATTGTATTAAATTGTATTAATTTAATTCATTAAAAATTCCCCTTTGAATTGTTTATAATTAGTATACAGTATTCTAGGATTTGAGAGATAGAGCTTTTACTTTTCTAGATGTGTAATGGATTCTCCACATCCTCACCAAGCTTCCAGTGAGCTTCTATCAACCTCCAAACATTCCTCCTGAATGTTCCATTCAAGCAACTACCATACTTTCCACCATCTCTTGATTGTTTTATGTTTTGTTTTGGGGGTGGGGGATTCCCTAGTAGTGACTGTGAACCTGATGTTGCCTACAGGGAAAACTTAGCCTGATTCTGTGGTCTCCTGAGTTCAAATGCTAGGGCATAGCAATGTGCAACTGTGTGGGCCCTAAAACAGTGGGGGTCATTAGGGCCACAAGTAACTTATTTATAATGATCAACCTGGTCATGGTGAGGAGAATACAAAGGAGAGGGCAAAGGGTAGATAAAGCCAAACCATGTTGAAGGCAATTGACAATTTGAATTTAAATGGTGACAGTAGAGACAGCAAAGAAGTGGACATACTTGAAATATATTTGGAGAAAGAGTTGACAGCAGATACTGAAAGTTATTATGATAAATAGATGCTATAAGTAGTCCCACTCTCTATCATTCTGAGGTAAACAGAGGTGTCATTCACAAAGACATAAAGCTGGAAACAGATGCATATTAAGGGAAATACAGTGAGGGATCAGAAATATATAAGGAAATTATTGAATTTGATATGTCTCTGAGATAGCTATACAGGGATGTCACATATGTTGTATCTATATAAGCCTATAAACAGGAAGTTGAAGCTAAAAAGCTTAAATAAAAGCAGGGAGAAACATTTAGGTATCACTTCAAGACAGAAGGAAGCCTTGGGACAAAATTTCTATGGAAGCCATGACAGGAAATATTTTCAGAAAGGTGAGAAAGGAGAAAAATTCAGTTAAAATTTTTTGAGAAGCTAAGAGAAAATGAAGCAAGCATTGATTCTGGAGAGAAGATCCTGTAAGAATTTTTCCCAGCTATGAATGTGACTCAATGGTAGAACATGTGTTTCTTGTGTGTGAGGTGACTGGCACTGGGAAAAAAATCCAGAAACTTCTTTCATGGAATGTTGAGGGGGACAGATGAGTGAGAAGAAGAACTGGTATCAGTTTGTGTAAACATTTGTTGGGGGTATTTGACTTATAGTGGAACAGACTGAAGTTAAGGCATCAGTGAAAAGGAAATGTGAAATCAGGGAAATGTTTCAAATAATGGAGACTCTAGGAAATCTGCTGAGAACAATATTTTGCTAATGGCAGAGAATGATAATGTGGGAGGATGAACTGGCTGATGTCCTAGAGAGAATAAAAAGGGGTGGCACACAGAGTGCAGTTGGAGAGAACTTCCTCAGTTGAAGGCTACAAATGAAGATACAATGGGTATCTGGAAACGGAAGGAGGAGGCTTGCATCAAAGGGATTCATTGCACCCAATGAGCAGCAGGGCAAAACGGTTTGATTCAAGTGGAGAATTAATGAACTAGTCATTGTGTCAAATAGAAGTGCACCACCAAGTATTATCAGGATAGGTGAAATCTTAACAAATCTCAGTTAAATGGGTGAAAGTGAAGGGAGGCACAGTGAATGAGTTTATCCATTCCCAGAGAATCAGATGGGAGGGAGTTGAAGACACATAAAAGAAAAGGATTTGTAAAGAGAATTTTCTCTTTGTTTTTGTTCTGGGACCATACTTTTAATGCCTTCAGACTTATACTAGAACTTTGACAGCTTTTCTAAATCTCAGGCCACCAGATTTCAGATATGGGAACTGCTCAACATCTGGAGCTCAGGAATTCATCCAGTGATTAATTTCCTGAATAGATATATTTCATATTTTTTAATTTTTTTCTCTGGGGAACACTAGTGCAAGTAGTGTCCATTTAAAAAGTATGTTTCTACAGAAATTAGAATGTAATCTATATTTGCAAACAGAGTCTTTCAGATGCAATTTGTTAAGGACCAAGCTGAATTTCCAATAAATGATGCTAGGCCCTAAATCCAACAGATGATATAAATAAGAGATGGAGCCTGAGAGATAATGCAGCTGGTAGGGCATTTGCCTTGCACATAGCAGACTGTGTTCTATTTCTGGCATCCAATATGGTTCCCCATGAACCACTGGGAGTATTTCCTAAATGCAGAGCCACAAGTAATCCCTGAGCATTGCTTAATGTGACCAAAAGCAAAAATAAAAACGAAATTGATAGGGCACCAGTGACATACAAACAGGGAGGTCATGTGAAGTCAGGGGCAAAGATTGGAGCTACAAACAAACCAAAATAGGTTTGAACAGGAGTTGGCCACATACAAGGCACTCAACTTCTGCATCATCTCCTTACCAGTACTGTGATTTTATATTTCTCTTCCCCATAATTATGAGATGAATGTTTCTGGTGTTTAAGTCATTAATTTAGCTGCAATTTGTTACAGCATCCTAGCAAAATAACATGGGGTTTTGCAGGGATAAGTCTGTCTAACCAACAAAGAAAAAGTAGCTTGAGGAAACAGAGAATGTGTTGGTGTGACTGGAGCACAGGCTGAGTCATGAATCAATACCTAAGAAGAGCCTGAATAGGTGGTAAGACACAACTTGCCCTTGCCAGAGTGTTGAAAAGCCACAGACTAGGTTGAAGGAATGAGTCAAGAAGCAAAATCATATTCTAAAAGTAGGTTTTTGTTTTCTTTTCACATGCCAGAGATGATGGGGTTCATTTCTGACAAGTGTTAGGGAAAGTGAATTGTCCTCTTCCTATTTTGTGATCATAGATATTACCCAGAAGTCTGAACTGCCCATATATGCCTCACTGCTGCCTTGAGCAACAGACCAGTGACAGTAAGAGGCTTCTCCATAAAGAGGCCAGTCTGCCATCCCTGTTGAAACAAGGAGAGTGTTACATCCTCCTGTTGGGTTACTGATTCTACCCTAATCAATAATTGTACTCCACTCTAGGGTGTGACCTGGTGATACTAAATTGGATTATTCCTTACTTGGTATTCTGCTCCCATCCTAGGGTGGTACCTGATTCTTGTCAATAAAAGTAGGGGTCTAGGAAGGCTGGGGCTCATTCTTCCGTCTTCTTCCACTGAGCTGCACTCCATCTTACGAGCAGAAAGTTTTTGTGGTTTGAATTCCTTGCTTGGCCACTGGATTTCCTGAATCCATTCTTGTACCTTTTCACTCTGTGAATTATTTTCTGCGGATAAATATCACCAAGATCTCCCCCACCAGGGGGTAGGGGAATGGGAATTAATCTCTCATTCTGGGACCTCTTTGAGGATACACTGATAACCAATCAAGTTGTGAATGGGACCCAAGACCTCCTACACTGTTAGATCTCCCCAGACTCTTTCCTTGAGACACCCAGAATTTTGGCATTTTCTAAACTCCATATTCTGTCTTGGAAATCCCATATTCTCACCAAAGTCAGAATTATATTGGTTTTGGGTCCACAGCTGTGCCATGATCTGGGGCTTTTCCTAACTGGGTGCCTCATGGGAAGCTCCCAAAAGCAACAGTACCTGGGGACGATGAGGCCTCAGGAATTGACCAGAAACCCCTGCTTGCAAAGCATGTGTTCTATTTTATGCTATCTTCCTGATCTAAATATGGACTTACGAATACTATTTTTATTTTTGAAGGGTAGGAGAGCTGGGTCGCACCTAATTGTGCTCAGGGATTATTCCCAGCTCTGTGCTTAGGGAGGACCCTCAGCAATAATTGGGGGATCATATGTGGTGCAGGGGATCAAACTCAGGTTAGGCATATGTAAAGCAAGTATCTTCTCTACTGTACTTTGTTCCCAAAGAGAGATTTTATTTACTTAGGGTTTTTATTTTTTTAGATTTTGGGAACACACTTAGTGTTGCTCAGGGCTTATTTCTGCTCTGGTCTCAGGGATCATTCCTGCAGATACTCAAAGGACCAACCACATGTGGTGCTGAGAATCAAATTTAGGTCAACTGCATGAAAGGCAAGCACCCTACTTGCTGAACTATTTCTCTGGCCCCAAAGACAGACATTTTTTTGGGGGGAGGGGCACACCTGGTGAAGCTCCGGGGTTACTCCTGAGTATGTGCTCAGAAATCGCTCCTGGGTTGGGGGACAATATGGGACACCCAGGGAATCGAACCAGGTCTGTCCTGGATCGGCTGCATACAAGGCAAATGCCCTCCCGCTGTGCTATCCCTCCAGCTTCAAGAGAGACATTTTTAAGTGAAATTTCCTAGTTCTGATCCCTTGTCTCTGCCTCTGACAATGTTAAGTTCATGTCTCCACAACCTCATCAATTGACTATAAATTCT
This sequence comes from Crocidura indochinensis, assembly GCA_004027635.1. Taxonomy (NCBI): domain Eukaryota; kingdom Metazoa; phylum Chordata; class Mammalia; order Eulipotyphla; family Soricidae; genus Crocidura; species Crocidura indochinensis. The sequence goes on from PVKC010019446.1 coordinate 6,388, forward strand.
AGTAATAAAGAGAATATGCTAGTTACCTTGTTAGTTTGCTCAAATGACATACATGAATTGAATGGGGACACTGGAGATGCAGTTTCATGGAACAGAGAGAAGGTGTCAGGTGTAATTACAATTGAATAGAGAGGCACAGTGACCTGAGAGGGGCCCTTCTCTTCGAAGTCTATCTATTTTGAATTCAGGGTTCGTTATTTGCTGATTGTATGACCTCGAACAAGTTAATTAACCTTTTCAGCCTCAATTCTGCCATTTCCAAATGATGGTAACAGTAGAACATACCTAATGGAACAGTGGTGATATTAACTAGATAGATAACCAACCTATGGAAAGTGCCTAATGTGAACTCTGTACAGATGGATTGTGCCTTTTCATATTTTACACAGTGCATCTTAATGACTGTGCTATAGACACTTGGGAAAAATAAATTTTTTCCTTTAGGAAACTTCTGAATATTGTAGCATGTTTAGAGGCAACCTAGCTTTTACTTATTAGGTGCTAATAGCCTTTCACACCTTAGTTATATGGAAGATGATCAAAATTGTCCACAGATATTGTCAAGTGTTCCCTGGTGGGGGAGGCAGAGTTGCTTCTGGTTGAGAATCACTGCCTCAAAGTCAAGTGGGCAGATCTTTATACACTCCTCATGAAAGAGTAATGAATAATTTTCTGTTCTACTTCCAGTCAGGGCAGAGTCAATATGAATTATTTTGTTTGAGTAATGACATCTTTCTTTTTGGGGCCAAATCTGCAGTGCTTAGGGCTTATACCTGACTCTGCACTCAGGGATCACTCTTGGTTAGAATTGAAAAATCAACTGGGCCCATTTTTTTATTTAAATAAAAAACAAACCTCCTTTGCAAGCACTGGCATGTTTGATATACTTCTTTAAATATTCCTTTCTCAGAGTTAGAAAGTTAGCGTAGAGGTTAAGATGACCTTGCTTATAGCTGACCCAGGTTCAATTCCTGACGCCACACAGGAGTCCTCTGAACACCAGAAGGAGTGATCCCTATGCACAGAACCAGGAAATAAACCCTGAACTCCATCTGGTGTGATTCCCAAAAACAAAACCAAAAAGCCCCTCCAGGTACTCAGGAAGGGAAGTGAGAGCAGGACACAAGATGAAGTCTGACAGTAAAACCTCTTCCCAATGCTAGTATTTCAATGTCATATTTTCACTTAAAATTCATGCAAATTTTACTTTAAATGCATTGAACATTTATTACTATTTTCATAAAAATGTAATGTCCCCTTCCCTAATCCTTGAATAAATCATTTTTATAAGCAGCAGAATTTTTAGACAGTGACTTTGGAAGCCTAGGCATTCAATCAGTCTAGTTCAAATAGGACTTTGTTATAGAAATATACTGTAAGTTATTGTTGATGCTTTCTTCAGAATAAATTAGATTTTTAAAATCATTTAATAGGTTAAATATTACTTAGCTTAAGGTCCTCTTATTCTACCCGTTTTCTTTTGTTTTTACACTACTTTTTAGAACAATGCCTAACAAAGGGGAAAGAAAATTTCAGGACCCTTAAAATCTCAACTTGAGCAAGATTATACTATCAAAGAATAGATTAATGTTGAAATATTGTCTAAGAAACACTGAACAATCAAAATCATGAGCACTCAAAAAAAGCTGTTTGGGAGCGTTAGTCCTAACAGACATTTAATTTAATATTATGTAGTAAGTATAACAGCAATGCTAAGATTCAGTTCCTTTGCTTCTACAATTATTCTCAGAATCCCTGCCAGACTGTAGAGGACATTATGCTAAATGTTAATTCTCATTCTCATGATTTAATGAGCTATTTCTGATAAAGCTACTGTTTCACCAGACTATTAGAAATGTCTGGGGTGGCTAGTGCAGAATTAAGGTTTGGGTCAGCCAGCTGAAACTAAAGTTAATGTTTCAGTTATTCATTTATGCTCTTCAGACTTTCAGTCTTGCCTCCCCTGGTTACTAGGCAACCACAGCTTATTGGAGTTGGTATACATTAGCATGAACTCTAGGTGTGAATGTGAAGGGGCCTTAGTATTTTAATGAGAAAGTAATCATATGATAAACTAGGCTGTTAACTTGGCCTTCATGTATGACATCATGTGGGGGCCTTCATAATCTTTCAGAAGGAAGTTGATAATATTTTACTAAAACCCTTCCTAGTTGGCAAGTGAAAGCCCTACATACAGCAGTCTTAGAACCGAGTGATATGCAGTTACAAGAGTCTCATCAAATGGAGGAATCTCCTGAGAAGAAATGAGTTGAGACGAATTTAAAAGTCCTGTTTTAATGGTTCTTTACTCCTTGTATGACTTTGGTAGGAAAAACCCAATAGAGAATGAGAAAACTTTATTTTATGATAATTTTAACATTGGGCTTAATTAAAGTCTGAAAATATTGCTTACCAAAAGGAGAATTCGAGGTATCATGGAACTATGACAGCAATTCCAGTGCAGACTTTGTCTTGCTCAAGGCACAGTGATCTTGAAGTAGGAAGTGTGTGAACAGGGGAGGGTGACTCATTGACAGTGTTAGGCTGAGGTCATGAATGGCTCATTTGGCATGGCTGATAGGAAGAAAGTAACCTTATTTAGAGAGTAATAGGTACTTCCCTCCCCCACCTCAGGATCCTACCTGCTATCCTCCTACTATCCTGGGGGAAAATTAGTGTCAGAAAGGAAACCATGTGATACTGGAGTTGTTTTTATATAGTAATAAGAAATGGTATAAAAATGAAAAAACCCAACATTAGAAAGATCACACAAATAATAGAAGGCTCACATAGTTATACAACTAGAATTTGAAGCAAAATAGAACAATTATCTATTTGAGTTTGAAAGTATAACATCTTTGCACACAAACAGTAAAATTTCTAGTTCATTGTTAAAGCTAAAGCAATAAACTGTTAGTAATATGAATGACTGTTCAGGCACATTATTGTTTTTTAAACCCATCCATCATAATCCTTAGTTTTTGACTGAAAAATGTCACTTTATCCATTCTTGGGATAATCACTATTTTAAATTATAATTATATATTTGAAGGGGGCTACATGCAGCAATAACTCTAAGTGTTCAGAACTTACTCCTGGCTTTGAACTCAGGGGTAAATCATATAGTCATTTGACTCTGACCAAGCCAGTCAGTCATAAGCAAGGCAAGTACCTTAATCCCTGTACTATCTCACCAAATACTAAATAATACTTAGGTAAAGGTAAATAGAAAGTCTGTAAACTCTTCTGATGAAATAAAGGGCAATTAATAAACCAAACACAACTTAACAAGGCACGGATACAATCTGGGAATGTGGCCAGGTTCTTATTTTGTCGTCTTCTTTATAAGTTATCTTATTCACAGACAGACATAGAAGCATGCATGTTACTCTGGTGATACTGGAGCGGAGACTGTGCCTAGAGATGTGGATTGTCTACTTGATGGTATATTTCTCTGAATACCATTCTTGGGAACCACTAGACTATACACTCAATTGTCCTGAGTGGTATGTTTTTCAGTGCTGGGTATTGAAGTTAAGGGACTTGCATATGTTAGAGAAGTGTAGGTTCTACCACTTGGTCAATATGTTCAATCAATCAATCAATCATAAATATTCTTTTTTGTATTGTGGTCAAAGTGAGTTACAATTTTTCACAGAAAATTTTTAAGGCATATAGTGACAATGAATGAGGAGCATTCCTACCACTAGGGTTATTATCCCTCCATCCCTGTTCCCAGCAACCATACTGTATCTCCCACCTTTACCTCCCATAATGGTAGTGTAACTGTTTGCCACTTGTACAGCTTGTAAATTGGGTGTCGATTCTGTTGTCACTGACTATGGTTTTGCTGTTCTAGTCTGATCTTTTTTTATTTCCACTAAATGTTCATTCAACTCTTGTTTTGTTACCATTCATTTCCCTCCCTCAAATTGTGGGGCTGAGCAAGATGATTCCAGTAACGTGGTTCTGTTGGAGATATATGAAAAGAAGAGGGAGAAGAAAAGAACAAACACAAAAACAAAAGCAAAAGGAGAAAAAAGGTACGAGGAGGAGTCTGGCTAGGTGTTATAGATTTCTCTTTAGGAGGAAGGAAAAAAAGAAGAAAAGGATAAAGAAAGCAAAACAAACTAAAAAACAAACAAACAAACAAACAAGAAAAATAAGGCACTAATAACTAAAGTACAAAAAGGACAAAAAAGAACAAACAAGAAAAACAAAACAAAACAGAACAAAGCAAAACAAAAAAAATAAAGAAATAATAAAAGAGGCCATATAGCATGGCGGTTGGGCACCTGTCTTGCATGCAAAAGGATGATAGCTTGAAGCCCAGCCTGCTAGAAGCATCAATCATAAAATATTCTTAAGAAGGAAAAAAAGAGGCAGAAACTTCTGCCTTCTAAAGACACCCATGTAAAGCAGTGATTGTAGATAACATTTATCCCTACAATTCTATCATTCTACAGTTTTAGACATCAACATTCTTAAGCTTATGCTGACATCAATAAATGAGGTTTTTCCTTACATAAATAGGGGTTACATCTTTTAAACTCTTACTGAACCAAAATAGTACTAATTTTAGCACCAAACTAAACATACACATGTTTCTCAGTGGAAAAAAAATAACTCTAGACCTATAAATAGCTTACTCCTCAGGAAATATTTAAAATGAAAATTTTTATCACTATCTTACATATTGCATATTCTTCTTAAAGGATTAAAATGGAAAGCTCTTTTAGAGGGGCAATTTGCTGCAGTGGAAAGATATAACTTCACCCTCTCATTATGTCACTTAATAGAAATGTGGCATTGGCAAGGTACCTAACTTCTTGGAACTTTAGTTTTCTTATTTGAGTAAAAAGGAAAATAATGGCTAAACAGAAGAGTTATTATGAAAACTAAATTAGATAACGTTCGTGGAGCATCTGCTTTGATGCTGTGGGTGAGTGATTTGAGTTATCTCTCTGTAACTTAGTGAGTTGAGTGACAGATTCTCTGTGTTAACGTCCCTTTTTCCTAATTGAGTTCTTGTTTTGCTTGTAACGGGTGGATGGGTGGATGAAATGCTATCATCTTTAGTACAGTAAAGCACTCAAAAGACACATCTCAAAATATGACCATCCACATTTTTTTAAAAATAAAATGGAGGGTTCACTGAGCGTGGTACAGAAGATTCAAAGATTACACACACACACACACACACACACACACACACACACACACTCACTTACACACAGCATTTGTTCTTAGTGAGAATTCAGAATAAAGACAGACAGATAACATGAGAAAAATGAGAAATGATGCCATGAGACTATTAGAGACTGAACGAGGCTCTTTTCCTTCCTGTTGTGTATATAATAGGAGCTAATCTAAAAATGGCCCAAGGGTTATGTGAATTCAGAGGCAGTCCTGAAAACTGTTGACACGCAAGAAATTCATCAGTGACTTCACTGAAATGATAACAACAACAGCTGGGATGGATCTGTTTTTAAAAAATGACTATTGCAAGTCACTGGAGGGTTCATGGGTGTGGGGGAGGGAGAGTGGATTGGTTGCAAGAAGGCTAGTCTAGAAAGACGAATCAGCAGAAATAAAAGTAATGACTCAAAGAACATGGCTTTAATGGAGGTCATTCCTATATTCTCAAAGGACAATTGATGAGCAAAGCAAGGTTCTGAGGTTCAACTATTTTGTTGGACCTTTTGCATAATTTGCTAAGGAACGTAGGAGACAGAGAAAGAGGCAGCCCAAATTGTCTCAGTCAGAAATAGGATAGGATAATTTGATTAAGTTGTCTACTGTTTGCTGAGCATTTAGTCTTACCAGGAACTATGATTGTTGTTTTATGGAGATTAGTATCTAGACATTACAACAAAGTAGACATACCTTTTCAGGTGGCGGGAAAGTGAAATTTAGAAGCTATGTAACTTGTTCCACTTAATTTTAAGAGATTACACCTTAGTTACTTGAGAGATTACACTTCACTTCATTTTAAGAGATTATACCTCTTAAAATTAAGTAAACTGAATACAGGAGCAGCAGGATTTTGTTTGCTTTTGTGGAGGTGGGGTACAACCTGGTAAGCTCAGAGCCTAATTCTGGCTCTTATTCTGCTCAGGGATCATACCAGTGGTGCTCAGGGAACCATGTGCTAGAGACTGAATCCACATTGGCTATATGGAAGGCAAGTGGCTTCTCTTCTACCATCTCTCAGGCTCCAGCAAGAGGATGTTTAAAATATAATTTTCAGAAAAAATCATTTAAAAATGAAAATTTTCAGATTTGATGGTGAATTGGGAAATTATTTAGGCAGTTCTATTTAACTTTGTTTTGTGGCCATATTCAGCAGTGAGTTACCAGGGCTTAATCCTGGTTCAGTACTCTTGGTCAGGCTTGTGGGACTACATGTGATACTCAGAATAGAACTGGGGTTAGCTGCATGCAAGGCAAATACCTTAACACTTGTGCTATCCTTTTAGCTCAAGATTTGTATTTTAAAGAGAGAATGTGTATTCTAGGTAAAACTTTAAGAATTTGGGTAACATCTCTTTATACATGTGTGTTCTAGAATGATGTGAAGGTTTTTAATTATAAAACCTTTATTTTTTATGTGTGCAAGTTGTTACATTAAATAGAAACAATGGAGCATCAAGTTGAGCATTAAGTACTCAGACTCTGCCACCAGGCTGTTCTGATTTAATAGTTTTTGTTTTGTGGCCATACCAGTCAATGCTCAGGGTTTATTATTGACTCTTTACTAAGGGCTCACCCCTGGCAGGGCATGGGAACCTTATTGGTACTGGAGATCTAACATAGGTCTTTTGTGTGTAAGGCAAGCACCCTATCTACTGTGCTCTTTCTGGCCCCTGTATTTGAATTATTAAACTCTGATTTATTTATTGTCTATGGGTCCTAACTTTCTCATCTTTTAAAAAGGAGATAATAATATTATTATTTCATATTTATTATGTCCTGAAATTAAGCATAAAAACAATGTTTGGCAAAAGTTAAAATTCAGTAAGTATTAGCCATTGTTGCTCTGTGCTTTTGTCTTTATTCACCAACAACTTATTTGTAAATTTGCACTGTGCCAAGAACTGGGCTAGTTACAAGGATGCAGAGATGGCTAATAGAAGGATTTCTGTTTTAAGTACATTTGATTTTTTTAATATCATATTCTGTGCCTGGGCAGAAATACCACTGACAATACGTGGTTTAAAGAACTTTCCTGAATGGCTTGAGAACCAGTCATTAAAAATCTCCCATTCACAATGCTGCCCATAATATCAGGACTACACTTTCACTCCTCCTAACTCCTCCTCCAATTTGACATTAAGATCAGTTCAACCTGTTAGCTTTTATGACAAGTGTTTCCCTTGATCCACCAAAAAAAAGCCTTATGAAGCCAGATTACTCCTGCAGGCTCCCCTCTCACTTAAGTGTGTTAAGTCCTTGTTAGGTCCTCAGAAGCTGAATGCTTGTACTTCTGCCTTAGGACTCTTTGCTAATTCATCAGACTTATGTTTGATGTTGTATGTATTATTAATGGATGGATTTTTCTCAAGAGCATTCTTTCTGTTCAGTAAAGATTTTAATGTAAAACTAAATAGTATTTGAGTATTCCACATAATTATAGATTTAAACATTTCTTATTTTTAAGGTATTGTGATTTGCAATGCTGTTAATGAATCATTTCAACACTACATCCAACACCAGAGTGTGTTTCCCTCCCAGTCTCAGAGGTTCTTCCCTTTTAGCCCAAATAAATCCCTCACTTTTCCCCGACTCAGTTTGGAAAAACTCGTAAGTTCTGTTGCCTTTCGCCCTTTGTTGCTTCCTAACTTTAAATTTCACATATGAGACTATTTTGTACCTCTTTCTTTCCTTCTTTCTCACTCCACTGTCTGTGATATCCTCTAGTTCAATCCATGTCACAGCAATTGGATGAGTTTATTCTTTCTTACAGATACATAATTATAGATATATTTTAAAATTACTTTATAATATCATTTCTGAAAGATGGAGAGAGAAATGTTAATAAATAGAAATTATTATTATTATTTTTTTGGTTTTGGGGCCACACCTGGTCACACGTGGTGATGCTAAGGGGTTACTCCTGGTTATGCACTCAGAAATCCCTCCTAGCTTGGGGAACCAGGTGAAATGCTGGGGGATCAAATCGAGGTCTGTCCTGGGTCAGCCATGTGCAAGGCAAACGGCCTACCACTGCACCACTGCTCCAGCTCCAATAAATAGAACTTTAATTGCTGTACCAAACTAAAGAAGATATGTTTTGGTAACAGAATCTTAAATCTTAGGGAATCTTAAACCACACCATCAGACATTCATCCTGTCACCAACATTTAAGTTTTGAAGAGATACAAGTATTTCTTCTCATGATGACATTTAACATTCTTGAAGATGATTCTGAATTAGGTATTGCAAGTTTCACATTAATATTTTATAGATGAAAACTGTTGGTAGTAGGGACACAATGTCCCTTTGAACATACCCACAATTCATTAAAATGGACAGATGAGCTGTCACAGTTAGCTCTGAGAAAACAACAAAGGAAGAATGGCTGTGTAAAAAATGAGAAATTCAAATCCTTAGGGAATAATAAAAGAATTTTTATTTTAAATAATTAAGTAAAGTACCAAAATGATAAAAACTATTTTAATACAAAGGCAATTCTTTAGAGTAAGTATAATTGTTGAGACAATGCTTTACCTATAAAAAAAAGTACCCTGGTTCTTTAATTCCCAATATATTCAGAATCTATTAAAGGAACTTTGAAATGATTATAAGACAACTTAAGTAGCAAGAAAATATTATTGAACAAGAGATCCGTAATAAATATGACTTGCAGCTCTAGATCTAAATGTGAAAATATGCATCAGATTGATTCCCTAAAAAGTAATTTTGATATAAACATACAGAATATTGAGAAAGGTGACTACTGAAATTATATTTAGCACATATCTTAGAATTTTAAAATTTCACATTTTAATTTAATAGGCAAAATAAAAATATAAACATGATTTTGTGAAGATCTACATATTAAATTAAATTCACAATGTTGTGTAACTTAAGATGTAGCTTTAAATATAGTAAGTTAGGAATCAGAGAGATGGAACAGATTTGTCACTTGCTTTTCATTCTGGTGACCTCACTGGAATCCCTGGCACTAAATATAATTCCCACTGTGCTGTCAGGGTCAAACTTGAGCAATACTGGATGTGGCTCCAATATCATATATATATATATGTAAATATATAAAATATAGAACATGTATTTTATATTCTATAAGTGTAAATGTTTTTAGTATGACAAAAACCAAATTTCCACTTCACTTTAAAATTATTCTCTAAGGATCATTTACTTCCCTGAGAGAAGCTATTTACTTTTTTTTTGAAGTAAAACAAGTTTTATTTAGAAATTAGAGGAAAGGCTGAGAGAGACAGAGAGAAAAAGAGAGAGAAACTCAAAGTAGAATGTGCTCTTCTCCAAAGTGTAGAGAGCACTAACTAGCATCAAAGTAGGAAAGTGAACATCTCAAGAGTGGAGATGAGGACATGTGCATACAGGCACTATTTCCATGGGCCCAAGGAGCACATGTGCAATGACTTCTTCAAAGGTGTAGAGAGACCCAGTACATATCACAATGTGAAAGGACAAAAGCACAAAAGTACACATATCAAATGAGGAGAAGTAGGTGACCTGCTCAGGCACCATGGATGGCAACATACACGTGCGCAGCACTGACACAAAAGTCCAGCAAGTTCATGTGCTACTCTGTTAACTTTTTCCTTCAATCAATTTGGAAGAAATTAATCAAACATTGATGTGTCAGTTTGAAATCAACCAAGAAAAAACACTTAAAATGTTTAAAGTAGGTGGAATTTTGTCCAGAAAAAAATGGGTTCACAGATGATGGAAGAATAGAGAGGTTGATCGGGTCAGTGATTCAACATAGAGATAGATAGCATTGGGGGTTCCAAGGCACTAACACACATTCTAAGATATGTGTGTGATATAATAAATATGATAACATTGGAGCTCAGAGTTTAAGGTCACTAGAGGATATAAGTGAGAGTCAATTTAAGGACTAGAAAATCCAGCCCATGGAAGCTAGCTCCAGAAGCCAGGCAAAGGAAGGATATAAAGATAAAAACAGATTTAGGCATGTATAATAAGTATATATGAATTTAAACAAATATGTTCAATTTTAGTTTTCTTATTCAGAGTAGTGTAATAGACAAACTGATTAATGATACTTTTCAAGGGCTCAAGATTTAGTTTCTGTGAACTGTATTCACAAACACCCTGTAACTACCTGAAATAATATTTTAGTTGTCTCTTTCTCTTTCTCACTATAAATACCTATGAATCTAAATACATCAAATCAACAGACCCCACGATGATGGAGAAATATTTACTTCAATTTGTAGTTTATCAAATGTGTAAAGGACAGAGGCTGGAGAAATAATATAAAAGGCAGGGTTGCTTGTCTTGCACACATCCAGTGCATGTTTGATCCCCAGCATCTGATTTGGTCCCCTGAGCCCTGCAAGGAATCATCCTTTAGTGCAGTCAGGAGTAATCATTGAGCACTGATACATATGGCCCCCAAATCATAAAGAATAAGGATACATATCTGGCTTTTATTTTTAATGCATTTATTTATTTATTTATTGGTTTATTGGGTAACACCCTAAAACCCCTGACTCTGCAATCAGAAATCACTCCTGGCAGACTCGGAGGACCATATTGGATGCCAGGAATTGTACCCATGTTCATTGTGGGTTGGCTGCATACAAGCAAATACCCTACTGCAGTGCTACCTCTCTGCCCCCCTCACATGTTTGTCTGTTTTTTAAATATAATTAGAAGGTGGTCAATGCCCTACTGGTTAGTTACACTGTTTTAAATCAGATTTGTGAATAGAGAGGTATATTAAAATTAATGTTCACAAATTCACTATTGTTCAAGTAAAAAAATAAAACTACACATATGAAAACTGTACTCAGGAGAAGGTACAAAGTCACACAATTTCCTCAGGAAGACCACCACATAATTTCTCCAGTATTTATGTTTAGCTTAGAAATAACAGCGTTATACTGTATACTAACAGTAAAGCACAAAATTGCAGGTTTCTTTTTTTTTGTAGAATGAAAATGTAATTATGTATGATAATGTGATTTACATGTATATACTCATGATATGGCCTGGCAACAATAAATCTTAGTATGTGTGTGCATGGATATGTACTTAACTGTGTATCTATACACCACACCTACACTAAACTACACCTACACTAGGCATTATGAAGTCTTTTAATGGGCAGCCCTAAAATGTTAGTTTACACCAAGATAGTTGCTTATTAAACTTTAAACATTCATCAACCCTTTGAATTTTCCTCTCAGTAAAACTATACAAACATGGTTTTGCCTCATTTTAGTTTTTACTTTGATATTTAGTACTTTAATATATTAAAATGATTAAAATTAGATGGCCTTTAAAATATATAACAATAAGATTTTAGAACATTTTCTTAAGAGAAACCAGGAAGAGATGTCAGGGACATATCTATAACTCACACTTCATAAAGAAGACAATTAAAATTATAAACAAGAAGCATAGATATTAATCTTTCATTGTCTAGCACCTCATTAGAAGTACAAGATATTTATAATATTTACCATGACTTTTCATGCTAGAGGCACTACCAGGGGAAATAACTTAAAATCCATTTTTGTTTCAGACACTCACCTAAAATTCAGTGAAGAAACAGCATAAACTTTCCAGAATCATCTATTTTCTCTTCTTTGAAATTGCAGTTGACTATGGCATATAAAGACTCTTCAAGAACTTCATGCAGGTACTGCTAAATCTTATTTCTCTGCAATGAAAACATACATCTTTATTTATCTAAACCTCTACTTCACATACTTTTACAGGACTAGAAAGCTGGAAGAAGCAAATCTAAAACATAAAACTTTTTAAAAATTCCCTCTACCACTCTTACTGATTGTTAACATTCAACTTAGACCTGAGTATATTTAGAGTAATGAATATTTGTGCAAGAAGTCATTTTTACAAATGAGATTGCACAGTTTAGGGAAAAATACATGGTTTCACAGACAAAAAACAGCTCATAAACTTTACAGACTCAAACCCACACTTAAGAGAAAAACTGAAAGACCTAATTTAAGACAAGACTAACCAAAAGACACACCAAATTTCGATATAAAGATGGCATCAAATCCTAGGAAAATTCTTTCTCTCAATGTTAATGGACTAAATGCACCAGTTAAGAGACACAGAGTGGCTAAATGGATCAAAAAACTCAATCCAACTTTTTGCTGTCTACAAGAAACACACCTGAATAATCAGAACAAACATAGACTCAAAATAAAAGGCTGGAGGAAAATTATCCAACCAAACAACACCCATAAAAAAGCTGGAGTGGCCACACTAATATCAGATAATGCAAACTTTATACTCAGGAAGATTTTAAGGGACAAAGATGGACATTATATATTAATCAATGGGTATGTAGAGCAGGAAGAAATCACTCTTCTAAACATATATGCACCGAATGAGGGTCCAGCAAAATATTTAATACAATTGGTGACAAATCTGAAAAATAACATCAACAACAACACAATAATTGTGGGGGACCTCAACACAGCTTTGTCAACAATGGATAGGTCAAC
>PVKC010019447.1:0-19109 GCA_004027635.1 Crocidura indochinensis
TTTCTCTCTTTCTTTCTTTCTCTTTCTTTCTTTCTTTCTTTCTTTCTTTCTTTCTTTCTTTCTTTCTTTCTTTCTTTCTTTCTTCTTTCTTTCTTTCTTTCTTTCTTTCTTTCTTTCTTTCTTTCTTTCTTTCTTTCTTTCTTTCTTTCTTTCTTTCTTTCTTTCTTTCTTTCTTTCTTTCTTTCTTTATTTCTTTTGGGTTTAGGCTTTTGGGTCACACCCGGCAGCGCTTAGGGGTTACTCCTGGCTCAGAAGTGACTCCTGGCAGGCTCTGGGGACCATATGGGATACCAGGATTCGAACCACTGTCCTTCTGCATGCAAGGCAAACGCCTTGCCTCCATGCTATCTCTCTAGCCCTTATTTTCATGTCCTTGTGACACAAGCCCCTCAGGAAGGCTGATGCTACCACAGAATGTGTTTGTTAGAGCCAGTGATCAAGGCCTTTGACTCTGTGGAAGGGAAGGTTAGTCATGCCATTTTGAGAAGTTTTTGTTTTGTTTTATTTTGTTTTTCAGAGCAGGGAAGGAAAAAAAAAACAATAAATCTTTTTCTTTCCTATTCGGAAGGTGAAGCACTGAGGCTCAGAACCTTAGAAGATACAGGAGTCATTCCTTGGACTCAGGTATCTGGAAAAAAGGATTCTCTGAGCTTTCCCAGAGAATCAGATACTGTTCAACAGGCACGCCTGTAGCTACCTTGATTATCAGGTGGGCAGGCTTGCTCCGGTGCTTGCACATGCACATCACAAACCTGTGCAGGTACACACACACGCACACACATATGCACGTGTGTGCATGTAAACACACCCTTCACAGGGTACCAGATGCCAGAGAGAAAAGGAGCCCCTTTCCTCCAGTGCCTCCTGACTCCAGAGGCGCTACTCAGTCACAATCTGCCGTTTCCTCAGCAACCGAGGACTCCAAATAAACAGGATTCTGCTAGGTGGCCAGTAGCCCATTGGACTCAACCATTTGCCCAAGACAAACCACGCTACAATAACAGCCGGGCCAGGTCTGTCTGCTCTCTTCCCCGCGGGCCAATCGCTCCTCATTCTCGGCTGCTGTGCAGATTCCGGCGCTCCGAAGCTGTGTGGACGTCCCTGTGGGCGGGGTTGGGAAGGGCAGTCGGGAAGGGCAGGTGCCCTCTGCTGATAAACAAGGCCAGAGGGAGACGTAGAGGCAGCCACTCGCTCGGAGCCCCCTAGCTTGTCTCTCTGCTTCCACACAGCTCCCAGGACACTGGGCACGCTCCTTGGTGCTGTCTGGAGGCGGACAACCACTGACCACCGTGCATGCTGTGACGGGTCCCCTCTCCCCACACAGAGCTCCAGAGAGTGGCTGCCAAGGGGTGACAGTGACAAGTACGACAGCGGGAGGGAGGCGCCAGTGGATTCCAGCTCACCCCAGACACCCCTCCGGAGCTCCAGCCTCCAGAGTTCTACAGGTAAGAATTTGGGGTATCTGGTGGGTGTGAAACAAACGGTCCGGAGCAGAGCTAGACGTGTGTGTGTGTGTGTGTGTGTGTGTGTGTGTGCTTGCACAAGTGTAATAGAAGGTTACTTGGACAGGAGAGAAAAACCAGGAGAAGCTAAGCACGTACAGTATTGGAAACAGACACCGGGAATCTGCAGTCTTGAAAGTGCAGCCAGAAGCTCAGGCTGAAACCCAGCTGAGGGGCAGAACTTGCAAGAGGCATTGGCAAGTAAAAATAGCACCTGGAGCTTAGAAATGCACTACCAATGACCACGCTGTCCCATCTTCATCCTCTGGCTCAACTAGATCTAGGGACAGCATCGCCCGGGGAGGGGCTATTGCATGCTCATAGCCCTTGTAGTTCTGCAGAGCTCAGCCCTTGGCCTCGATGGGTTGGTAGACAGCATCCAGCATCCAGCATCCTGCTGTGTCACACTTAGCCTGGTGGCGAGCCAGGAGAGCCACCTCCAAGAGCTTGTCCACAGATGGGCCCCTTTGGATGCAAAAGGCAGAGAATAGAATTGGAATTCTTGATAGGGGCCATTCTGAGGGTCCCACTGGTCACCTGGATGACTCCTTAGGTTTCCTCCTCTGCTCAGTGCCCCTCTGGGGAGGTGCCAGCCAAAGGACCAGGCATGACTAGCCATTGGGCACATGATGCTAGCCACACCCACTTCACCCTTTATGCCCAAAGTATGCCAGGCTTCCAGAAAGAAAGAACACTCGGAAAATTCAGGCCTCCTGGTGCTAGCATGGGAATTCCAGGCATTTCATCAAGGGCCCCATTCAAGACTGGCAGAATGCAAGCACCCTGCAAACTCCCCACCGCATATTTCTGCTTTTCTCAGCTGCGGTAAGCAGTACTTTCCCTTTCCTTCCTCACAGGGACATGATTGTTTGTGGTTTCTCTTTGCAAACACCAGTGGGAAGACAGGAGCTTCTCAGACCCAGACTGAGCTGAACTCTGCATATTGATGAGCCAGGATGAGCTAGGCTGACAGTGGCTAGGGGTCAGGAAGAAATGAGGCCAGCTTTGCAGCACAGTGGCGACTGGTGAAGTGCCAGTCAGTTGTGTACTGGAACTGTCTGCCTGTGACTTGGTGGATTTTTGGCAGGGGCCATGATTCACAGCTACTACACTTTCCTTTGCCTTTGGTTTTTTGTTTTGTTTTGTTTTGTTTTGTTTTTTGTTTTTTATGTTGGTCATGGAGAACTTTTAAGGAAAGTCCCGTCTTGAGGGTGGATATCCGGAGGCAGAGCAACAAATCTGTGGGAGGCACTGGGTGTCTGCAGAGAAACTGGCCTCTGTGAATTCTGCCTGTTGCGGTGTAAGTCTATGGATTTGTACCTAAGGGTCTTCATCAAAAGCAAAACTACTAATGCCCCAAATTCAGGGCAAAGCATTCTGCTTCATGTGAAGATTGTGGAGGTTCAAGAAGCAATTAAGAAACCCACACTCTTATATAAATAAAACTACCTAGTTATTGTTTCCAAAAAAGAAAAAAAGAAAAAGAAACCCAGACTCTTGCTGATGGAGTAGTTTGACTTGACTGGTCATGAAACCCACTATAACATGGTTTTTATGGATGGTGATGCTAGCATTTGTTTTATATACATCATCAGGGAAGGGATAATTCCAGCCTGCATTGCATGCTATGGACCTTAAATACATGCTTTCCTTTCCTGCTATGCCTACTTCTGAGAGTTGAATAGCATGTGGAATGGAAGTGATGGTCCTTTCACTGCAACCTTTGATTTAGGCTACTAGAAAAATCATCTCTAGTGATGTGTGACTTGCCTTCAATGAGGTCAATTTAATTGCAGCTGAAGGAGTACTTTTTTTTTTAAGATAAAGATTTGCTGGGGCTGGAATGAGAACAGAGCATGTAGGGAGTCTGCCTTGCACAGGCCAACCTGAGTTTGATCCCCATATGGACCCCTGAGAACAACAGAAGTGTTTCCTAGGTGCAGAGCCAGGAGTTACCCCTGTGCAGAGCTGAGTGTCCCCCCCCCACACTGAACCAAATCAAACAAAATTCATTAATTTATAAATGTTCATGAATACTATCATGACATATTGTGAACAACTATCAAGACAATGGTAGTGAGTGAAATAGAATGTCAGTCTCAAATACAGGCAGGGGTAGGAGAGGAGGGAGATGGGGGCATTGGTGGTGAGAAGGTTGCACTGGTGAAGGGGGATGTTATTTTCTATAACTGAAACCCAACTATACACATGTTTATAATCATGGTGCTTAAGTAAAGATATTTAAAAAATAAAATAAATATATTCCAAAAGTGTTCATAAATACTGATAAGGCATCCCATCCTTTCATAGATGGAACTGGATACAGCCATTTCACCATAGAGAAGGGAGGGGACCAGCCAATGGAAAGCTAATAGATGAGCCAGGGCTGACTGTGTTCAACCCCATGAGATTTTAGAAATGACTCAATTGAAGATATAGAAATACAGACAAGTATCTGACCAGTGGTCTGTAGAAAGAGCAAGGAGACACTCATAATTTTGACTCTGAAGTTTCATGCCTTAAGGCATCATTCTGCAACTTGGCAGAAATTTTGGGGGCTCAAATTTAGACATTACTCCTCATTAGTTCTGAACTATGTCTCAGTTTCCTCCTCTATACAATGAGAATAATAAAGTTGCAAGTTTATTACTGAGAGGATCGAATGAGTAACAGTCCAATGCCTGACTTAGGGAGAGTAGTAGTAGAGAGTAGTAGGTGAGATTTGCTGTTGTTGTGGTGGTTATTAGTGGAAGGTGAGTTCTGGAAAGCCTGTTGACAAGCCCATTGGTTCTAAACTCCAAAGCGACACTGTTAGTGAGCCACTTGGGAATCAGTCAGTTGAAGAGTGGGCTGTTTGCATTTCTTGCCCTTCCCAAATTCTCTCTGCTTGCTTTTCTGTATTTACTCCCTCACTTCTCCTATAACATGAGAATTTCTGCAGCTTTAGGGATTGAGGCATAATGGGCAGTAGACACAAACTTCATGTCCATGCTGGGGATGGGCACTGGGATGTCTTAGGAGGTAGGTGGAGTTGGTGAGAGGAATTCGGCAACTGGTAATCTCCGAAGACCCTGAGAAGCAGAGTCTAGAAGCTTGGCCAAGTTATGTCTGGAGCTCAGTGTGACCCCCGAGGAAAATTTCAGCTTTGTGGTCCTCACAGTTTTGGGGGACTTGTGGGGGAGTTGCTTAGATTTTATGAACCAGGCAATGGGGTGTGTTGAGAAGAGCAGGAATGGTCCAGACCACAGGGATTGACACCCTAGTCAGGTCTTTTACTGCTCAAGCCAAGGGCAGAGGTCATTTTGAGCAAAGTCTGAGTCAAGTCCAGAAGGTTCCAGCTGTGGAGAGAGGAGGGATGACAATGTGAAAATGAGTAACTACATCAGGGTGGGGTGACATTTACAGAGACATCAAAGGACTCGATGGGCCAATTCCTTCCATCTCTTTAAATAGAACCTTTCAAACGTGACCAGCTGCTCAAGATCACCTCCCAGCTTTGTCTGAGGAGAGTGAGAGAGCAGGTGTGAGTGGGGGCAAGTTACCTACATGAGATCTGGGTAACGTGGAGGATAACTGAAGGATAAGTCTCCTCTCTGCCCCTCCAGCACCAAGGGGGATGATGTGGTATCACAATTTAATGTCCATAAGAATCACAAGGAAACTTTCAAACATAAAACTGGACTCTGGGTCCTGATCACAGAAATTCTGTGTGTCAGGCAGGCTAGGAAGACCCAGCACTCTGCAATTCCAGGAAGTGGTTGACACATCTAGGAACTGTTTCCACACCTTGTTTCCACACGACCTGTTCCACACATCTGTTCACGACCACTCAGAGTCCACCTCTTTCTGGTTATTACCTTTCCTTGCAGTGTCATAACGGTGACAGCTCACAGTCACACGTTGAGTTGCCAAGTGGAGATGCGGAACTGGGCCTTACACTGCTCGCTCTTTCCTTCAACCACACGCCATTCCAGGAAGATCCACATTTTACTAGTGGAGGAACAGGCTCTACACTAAATCATGGCTTCCCTGGGCAGGCAGTGAGGAGCCAGAGGTCAGTATGGCCAGAGCTTAGCCAGAGCAACACCAGGCTGGTCTAGATAAGCATTTCTTTTTTTCACACTTGCAGATTTTCTCTAGGACTCTCCCTTCTTTTCTTGGAGTGCCAGTAATCACTACCCAGTTCTTGTGCTGGGTGAAAAACAAAAAATTCTTCATCTGAGCCATATTCAGCCAGTCCAGATTCTTATGTTTTGGGCCCATACCTGGAGATGTTCAAGTTTTATTTCTGGTTCTGTGTTTAGGAATTACTCCTGGTAGTGCTTAGGGGATCATATGGGATGACGAGGACTGAACCCAAATTGGTTGTGTATACAAGGCCAATGCTCTACCTGCTGTACTATTGCTCCAGCACCCCACTTCCACATTTATGTTTTAATTGAATCTCTGTGAGATACAAAGTTAAAGTTAAAACATTATTCATGATTGAGGTTCAGTCATACTATGTTCCAACACACATCCCTTCACCAATGTTCATTTCCTGCCACCAATTTCCCCAGTTTAAACAACCACCCCTTGTCTGCTGCTATGACACACTCTCTCTCTTTTTCTCTCTCTCCCTCTCTCCCTCTCTCTCCCTCCCCTGCTTTTCCTTTTAGGTACCACCTCTCTACATTCCTTTCTCACCCTCACTTCCAGCTCTCATTATTTCTGCAGATATGTCCCTGTGTCCCTTCTCTTGCCTAGTCACAATAATTCTGGGTCCATGGCAGGTGGAAATGTATGAACTCCCCAATATATCAGCCCGTGACCTTATTTGGAGAGGGTGTATTTGCAAAGGTCATCAAATGTAGATGAGGCCATTTGGGTGGGCCCTAATCCCGTATGACTGAATCTTCATGAAGAAAGGATGCTGGCCCAGACAGAAGGAAGGCAGCATGAAGACACGCAGGGAAGATGCTATCCACAGGTCTTGGAGAGAGGCTGGGATGGAGTGTTCTCACAGCTTCCGGACGCGCCTACCCCACTGCAGTTCCATTAAACCTCAGAACTAGGAGAGGATGATGTTTTTGTTCTGTGTAACCCACCCAGCCCTACCCCTGCCTGTGGGATCTTGGGGCTGTCCATGCAAATGAGCAGCACAGCAGAAACCAGAACTCTAGGTCCCCTGTCAGATGATGACTTTGAGGTGACATTGAGCTTGGCAACTTTGCCTTTGCTTTAAGCAAGTATTTGTTGTTGTTGTTGTTGTTGTTGTCTACTTAAACAATGTTCTTGGGACTTCCTAGAACCTAAATGGGTAGATGAACATTTGGTAGGTTTAAGATAGCTTAAAGGCCTAGAACAACAAAGGGCAAGCATAGAAAAGATGAAGGGAAGTGAGAAGGAAAAGGAACAGATTGTGAGAACTGTTGGGAGATTCTGGTGGCCATTACAGCTGCTGGTTCATGCCACTCATCATGGGGCAGCTTATTCGGGCCATAGGGGATGCTAAAGTGGGGATGCACTGCACCTAGAATTCACAGTCCAGGCTGGAAGTTAGAGGGCAGCTGGGGATCCAGAAAGAGCCAACTCTGCTGCCTGGTGCTGAAGAAGAAATGGTTAGGCTGTGAGCTGGGTGGGGTGCTCCTAGGTCTTCCTGAGTTTACTCTCTAGATTTGAGTTTCCACGGAATGCGGCAGCCCTGTCCCTCCCTCCCCCAACATTCTCTATTGGTTAAGCTCCTCCAGGAATGGTTTGACTAAGGACTGACAAATCTTTCTCTCCTGGCAAGCCTGGCAGCCAGGCAGGTTCAGACTAGGCTTGGGCAGAAGCTGAAGCTCTTCTTTGGCATCATTTAAAGAACAGAGTGGTTGAGAGCAGAGCTCTCCCGTGTCTGCTGCCGCAGAAAAGGAGGAGCTTGGAAAAGATTCACATTGTGGCTCCAACACCAAGAAAAAAGTCACATTGTGAAAGAGAAGAGGTGAAAGAGGAAATCCAGGAGGGCATGAGGGTGAAAGTGGGCAGAGATGGGTGAAAGAGGGCAATGACCCAGGCATGGAGCAATGGGCCTGAAACCACAGCTGACCTGATGCATGATTTCATGCACACACACAGAATAGGCTTGAGCCCTGCTGGGGAATTCCAGTTTGTGGGAGTCCTGCCAGGCTTGGACAGACAGACACACACACACACACATACACACACACACACACACACACACACACACCCATATACATACTTCCAAAAACACATAGAAACTTAGATACATCCTCACACACTTAGATACATTCTCACACACACTCACAGGTACACACACACTCATGGAATACCATGTTGGCTGCTCTGAATCCTTTCTCTGAGCAGAGAAAAGCTCTGGCTTTTCTCTGGTTCCTGGGTGTGGGTAGAGCAGAGGTGCTTTACAGAGGGAGAGGAGGGCAGCCTGGAGGCCTCTGAAGGAGCAAGCTCACCTGACACCTCCCTTCTCACATCTCCTGACCTTTCAGGGCTCCTGGTCCCATACCCTTTCCAGTGCTCAGACCTTGCAGTGGCAGTTTTCCCAGCCATGGAAAAGGTCTGTCCCTGACTCTTCCTACGCAGAACAGACCTGGGAACACTGGTGGAGAGGAGTTGACTCTGGTGGTAGGTTTGGTGCTGGAACATTCTATACCTGAAACTCAACTATAAATAACTTTGTAAATCATGTTGCCTGATAGGCATTATTTCTGGCTCTATACTCAGAAATTACTCCTGGCAGATTCAAAGGAGTATATGGATGCTGGTGATTGAATAAACATGGGTCGGCTGTGTATAAGGCAAATATCCTACCTGCAGTACTATGGCTTCAGCCATTGTTTAGCAGTTTTAAGCAGTAGATGCTCCAGGGACAGCTGGACACAGTCAATCTTAGGAGTTGCTTTTGATTCACTTAGAGGCTTGGGGCTTCACATCCAGGCAGGGCTGCCTCAAATCTGCCAAGTGGCCTCTTGGGGAACTCTGTGCTAGGCTCCCAGGCTCTGGGATTGGGGCTGAAATCATTTGGAACCTGCCTAAGTGTGTGAATGAAAGGTCTGGTAAACCTTGAGGTTCTTTTCATACAGGTTGCTCCACTCCCTGGGAGATTCAGCAGAGACAAGCTCCTGTTAATTTGCTTTTCTTCAGACTCCTCCCCAGGGAGCACTGTGAGGTGAACTTGGGGAGGAGTTAGTGTTTCCCTTTGTGCTCATCCTTCCCTGTCTTTGTGTGGTCTCCATCACATCACTGGATATGGAGGCCTCAGAAAAGGGGATGGTGCTGGAGGTGTGGATGAGGATGCAGAGGATTTTTTCTTGCACCAGGTAGCCCTGAACAATGGGTTGGGGCGGGGGTATCCTGGAGCAACAGAACATAAGTGGTTCAGACCACCAACAGGAGGGGGGATGCTGCACCCCACATTTCCACATTTCCCTTTCTGCTGAGGAGCCCAATCTTAAGATCTGTGGCTCCCCTGAGTGGGCCAATCTCCTACGCTGGCCTGAAAGCTGATGGTCTCCCAGAAAAGAGGGACTACCCCTTCCAACCCTCTCCCCTTTCCTCAGTGGAACCCCAAGGCTGAGGACTGACCACAGCTGCTTTTCAGGGTGGAGCCTTTGACCATTTCCAAGGGGACGGCTGAGCTGTTTCTCGTCACCCACTGACCTGACCCTCCTCTCTTCATTCTGCCCCAGAACCCAGAAATGAGCCAAGACTCTAGGGCGGCTACACCTTGGCCTGTCTAGCAGGCTTTGGTGGGAGGTTCGGCTCCCACGCTGGGGTGGGCCCTGGGGATGGTCAGGGGGAAGATGAGCCAAAGTGGGCCTCAGAGCTTCTGCATCACCTCCTGGTCTTTCCCGCCTCTTCTGGCAGCAGATATGGGGTGTGGAGGTCCCAGTTTTAGAAACTGGACAACATCTCTCTCTCTCCCTCTCCCCTTTTCTCTCTCTTTTCTCTCTTCTTTCTCCCCTCTCTCTTCCTTTCTTTCTCTCTCCCCCTCCCTCTCTCTCTCTCCAAAGCTTTCAATAGGTTTTGTTGGAGGATGGATGTAGATCTGCATTGGTGCCTCTGAATGTCTTTTCGTACACTGAGGATGGAGGAGGCAAGAGCCCTGGTGACTAATCACAAGCCCCAAATTCGTCAGACCATGGCAGCCCCTAAGCTGTACTTCCCTGGAGTCCTGGGCCCATTTTTCTTTCCTGCCAGGGCCATGTCCTGCTGGGCAGGCCTTGGTCTGCTCCTGTTTCTCATTATCTCCCTCCACCCCATCCTCTTTAAAAGTTCACTCCACCCAGATGTTTTATTTTTAACCTTGTCCAGTAATGCTGGGGCTGATCAAGACATTACCCACCTGGGGAAATGAGGCAGCCTCACCAAGCAGCGCCCTCTGCAGACTCCTCTGGTCTTTCTGCTTCTCCTGTCCCAAGTCTCCATGAAGGAGGTAGCAGCCAAGGGCAGGTACAGTCCCTGCCCTTATGGTGCTTTACTGAAGGGTCAGGAGATGAGGACAGACCAGCACACCGACTCACACATATGCCAACTGGTCAGCATCATGACATTCACAGAAGTGTTACTGAGAACTGTCTGTAATGAGAACAAGTATGGCCTTGAAACATGAAGAGCATCTCCATGGAGATGCCAGGGCACAAAAAGCAGGGGGTGGAGAGGCACTGTGCATACAAAGGGTGAGTGAAGACTGTTCTTTGGGGAGGGAAGATCATGGGTTATTGGTGTGCCACAGGATCCTAGAGAAGATTGCCACAGTTGATAAGATTGCTTATCAACTAGAATTGATAAGCAGGAGTTGGGAGATAGTAACAGAGTTAAGGCCTTATAGGAAGACTATCCTAGTTTAAATCCTCAGCACTGCAGGTGTCCCCAAGTAGCAACCCTGGCCTAGGGGCTCTTCTAGGGAGGTCTGGATCTCCCTAGCACTGCAAGGCTCACGTAGCTTTGCAATCTTGGGTGCTTTGCCTCGAGCCTCTGATCTGGCTGGTGGAGATTTGCTAGGAAGTGCCTCTGGGTCTCCTGAGCACTAACTGAGAACTTCTCTAATGGCCCCAAATAAAAATAATTAACAAGCATAGGATAAATAAGAGAGGTATACAAAAGCCTGGTCAGTCAGGGCTTATGCCAAGAGTTCTGACTTTATTCTCAGCACAATGATAAGTCCCTGAGGTTGGAAATTAGGAGGTGGTATGCAGTGATTTTCAAGACTTCACTTGGTCCTCGAGAAGTGACTTTAACTTTGCAGGAAGTTATGCAGGTGGGGCATAAGTGAGGGAGCCTCAAGTCAGGCATGAAGCCAATGATGGTGGCTGGTGCAGGAATGAAGCAAGACCACAGCAGAAATGGGCCATTTGTTCCTGAACAGTCTATTTCCAGGAACTCACAGTCATATGTATTACACTCCCAAGTCAGAATAGAACACAGAAGTCAGGGATGTGACTGTGTGGAGGAGCACATGTGTTTTGCATGCATGAGACCCCAGGTTGGATTACCACATCCCAGAACCCCCCAGAAGATAGCCTATGTCTAATTATGTTTATCCCTAATCTCCTAAAATAGAACACATAATGATTGCAGTGTACTCTTCTATAAACATAGCCAGCTACGTTTATTAGATTCAAAATGTGATTAAGAGCCTTGTCTAATGTTAGCCTTTAAGCTTTTTTGGAAGCTTATGAAAAAATACAGCCACTTTAAATTGTGGCAGATCTCTCTGACATCTATGGCTTTGGCAGGAGCTTGAGGTCTGACAGTTTGACTGTGGAGGCCCAAAGATGACAATAACTCCCCACACAACTTCAACAGTTAGCCATATTCTTAAAGGGGAAAAAAACTCATCAGAAGAGGACACAGAAATAGCCCTAGGACTATTCTCCATACAGTAAGGATAGGAAGAGCCATTATGGGCTGGAGACTTCAAACAATGTAGTAAGTCATTTAATCCTCAAAGGCTCCTGAGCGAAGTGGACCTCTATGTTCCTTCCTAGGTGATGAGCTGAGATCAGAGAAAAGGGGGAAGGCAGAATTTCTCTCCAGCAAGGAAGTGGCAGAGTCACTTGGGACTCAGAGGCTGGTCAGTCTCCTCTAATTAAAATACTGACAGACACAACCACTCTCCACTGCTCTTATGTTTATGTCAAATTGTTGAGAAAAAGAGCTGAAGGAGAATTTCCTTGTTAGTAGGGCAGGGATAAGGTATATTTGTTTTCAGTGTTGAAATGTTTTGAATTATGGTGCCAGAGAACTGGAAAGTTTCCAATCTAATGAGTTTACTGAATATGTGTTATATGTTTGTATTTGTGAAAAATTACTTAGTATAGAACTTATAATACAAGAAAATAAAATTAAAGACATTTTGAGAAAATGCAAACTTATTCTTAAAGCTGGAGAAATAAGACAGAGGGTAGGGCTCTTGCCTTGTACATGGTCAACCTAGATTCAATTCTTGGTACCATATTATATATGGTTCTTTAAGACCCATCATAAGTGATTTCCTAAGCACAGATCCAGGAGTAAGCACTGAGCACCACTGAGTGTGTCCCTTCAAACAGAAACAAATAAAACATGTACCCAAAATCTAAGGATAGCAGCTGATAAAACATGAGTAGCATTGCTAACTTGCCAGTGTTTTTTTACAGGTCTATATCTTCCTCTCCTGAGCCTCACATGCATAAGTACATATGTGTCTATGTAAAACAAAAACTGAACTGCACTATTGCTTCCATATATACAGCTAACTTACTTTTTCATTTATATAAGGCCTTCTCCATTTGCTATTGTTCTTGAATAAAATAGTTACTGGTTGAAGCATGCAATATATAATTGACTTCATGAGTCTTCTATCATTAGCAGTTAAGTTTGTGGTCACCTTATTCATACTGCTGTATTGAACATCTTTCTACAGAAATATGTATGTATAGCTAGGGTACTTCCAAAGAAAAAAAGACTATTATACACTGTAATATGAACATGAGAGATTTATTTTTAGGGTTCTTTGGGGTAGGTCTACTAGCTTGTATCAGTATACTCCCCATTTTCCTTATCCTGGTCATGATTCACCATTCAAGTATGTTTTTGGTGTAAATCTCCTGCAAAAGAGACAGGTTAAGAAAAACCCAGGCTGGCCAGAGAGATAGTACAGGCAAACCCTAGTTTTAATCCTCTGAGCACAATCAGGAATAGCTCTTGAGAACTGTCACGTATAACCCTATACCACCACCCCCTTCTACAAAAAAAGGAAAAATCCTAGTTGTGGCTCAAATATGTGTTTTGAAGTCAGACAAATGGATTTAAATTCTAGTTTTACCCCTTTCCAGATGTGTGAGCCTCCGTTTCCTCATGCATAACATATATAATGAGGCAGATACTAATGCTCCTCTCCATTTTTTCTGGGCATAGAACAAATACTCAAGCAATGGTTATTACTAACATTTTGAGTACATTTTCTTCCTAGGTTCTATGAAACTCCTTTAAAACTCCTAATCTACACTGTACTGTTTAAGGAAAATGAATTTTAAAATTATCAATATATCCTCTGGCTATATTACCCTTGTATGTGTATGTTAAAATATAGAAGTATATTTAAAATAAAACAATTAGTTCTTTCTTCCTTCCTTAACAAGCACCAGGTGTTGGTTTGAGATACATTTAAATCCTGTTGTTCATAGCTGCATAGAATTGTCGTTCTTTGTTTCCAGTTAGCCAGCTGTATTTTATAACTGTCTATTCTGAAGTAAAAACAAAGCAGGCAGCAACAACAAAAAACTTGACTAATTGCTCTGATCCTATAGACAACAATAAATCTAATTTCTACAACATAGACCACAGAAAAAACTAACCTGATTTATATGTTATTCATTATTTTCTAACACAGACAGGGCAAGGGCACAGAACAAGTACCTAGTTGAAACATGTTGAATCTGACTTTAATACAAGTCTTCTATACATATAGGAAGCTATTGTTAAATCAGTGTATTTCACTTGATCTAACATCAGTCATTCAGTGGGTCAGAAGACAGATAATTATATAAATGTTTTCTGAGTTCATATGTTGAGTGTTAGGAAAGACACCCCTCTCATTCATATTTTTTAAAACTTTGATAGTATGGGATTGTAGCATCTCTAAACTTCTATCATTGAGAAAAGATATGGTAAAGAATTCCTATGCCCTGGCTAAGTTTTCCCACTTTTTTTCTCACTATTGGGAATGTTGACAAAAGTTCTCAATCTATGTATAATAGTATATTCTCAATAACATAGTGGCTCTAGAAATCAAAGATGAGAGAGATGATTGTAAGGCAACTCAACATGGAGCTAAGATATTAATGGTAGGCAAAGCCCTGAAATCAAATCACTATAAGGCAAACATAATTTCCTAATAAACAACTGGAAGTCATAGAAATTACAACATTTACAGTTTGGGAGCATGTTTGGGGTCTCCCAAGCAGTTCTCAAAAGGCCCAGGAAACTTACTAACAACTCTCAGCTAGTTTGTTGTTTCAATGCAAGAGTTGCAGAATATAATGTTTCTCAAGTCCTTTGATGCCAGAGATGGCCAAAAAACCCCCAAAGGTTCTGGGGGAGACCAGGTAGTATGAGAAAGTGAACCTGGGTTGGGCACACTCTAGGCAAGTACCCTAACTACTGTATTATCTATCATGTGGCCCTCAACATCTATTGTTGTAGGCATTTTTCCTTCCATCATCTCTACTGGTAATTGTTTAGTAGTGCCTTCTATGTGTATAAAGATCAGGTCACGGAGATTCAAAGATGTGTCCTCTGTACTTATGTATTACTAAGCCAATGAAGGAAGAGACAAATCAACAACTCAATGGACTCTTAGGAATAAAGCAATAGTCAGGATCCCACTCTCCCACTTCTACCATTCTCCCACATCTTCCATCCACTCTGGCTTCTTTCTAGGGGCCATTATTACTGCCTGACAATTTGGAGGGACAGTGGGTGTCTCTCTCCTCAGCTGCATTCACTATTGCTGGAGTCTGCTTTGTTGAATGGGCTCCTTCTGGTGCTGTTACTCAGTCAGGAGGCTCTCCACCCATTTCTTTGCCCTCCCACTCACACCCCGAGTCATCTCGGATGATTCCTTTCATGACTTCCTGTCATTTGCCAAATCTTCTCTCCTCTCCAACTGGCTTGAGACCCACCCTTTCTCTCCCATTTACATTCCTCTAGAGTCCCTTTAAAAATCAGTATTACATTTGTTTACAAAAATGTATGTAATGTTTAGGGGTATAATTTTATTATACCACATCCTCCAGCCCTAATATCCCTTCACCACAGTGTATAGGTCCCTTTTTGTCCCACTCCTGCTGTGGCAACCTCAATTCTGTCATCAGAATCCAAGAGTTTGTTTTCATTGGACATTGTCTCTTCCCTTGTTCTGTTTCTTTATATACCACACATGAGTGAGATCATCCAGTATTTATCTTTCCTTCAGTCTTAATTCACTTAACATCACATCCTCTAGTTCCATCCATGTTGTAGAGATATAATTGTAAGATTATCTCTTTTCTTCTGAGTAAGAGCCCATAGTGTATTTTTTCCACAACTTCTTTCTCAACTCACCTGTTGTTGGACACTTGGGTGGTTTCTAGATCTGGGTCATTATCACTAGCAGTGCAGTAAACAGTGAATTAATGTAAACATTAGAATTAATGTTCTTGTGATAGATGTCCAGGAGTGGAAATGCTGGGTGATATGGCCAATCTACTTAAAATGTTTTGAGATGTCTCTATACTATAAAGCTGAATCAACAGATATTCCCCCAACATCTATTTAAACCAAGAACCATTTCCTGAATTATAGGGTACTATGCAAGGACACAACAGTGTAGGGAGCACATGGCCCCCCATTCTGGAGGAGCCTGAAGGACAATAAAGATGACAAACTTCAACAAGGACTTGGATGTTTGCAGAGCTGGAAACAGCAGTTCCCAGAACTCAGCCTCTGCACAGCCCTCTCACCCTACCAAGGTCTTTCTGAAAAATGTTCCCAGGAAGAAGGAACTTCCAAATTCTCTTTTCAAAGATTCCCACATAACTCCCAGCTAAAAGACTAAATAAACTCTTTAGAGTGGATTTCTATACAGTACTCCAGGATGTGACCCAGAATCAAGGTGCGCCCTGTATGACCTCACATAAGCTGGAAGAAGACCCTTCTATGAGTGAAGACAACACTTTTGACTTGGGAATTCTCTCTTTACTCTGTTTTTAGCTCCCACCAAATCCTCCTGGACCACTGCTTCTTCTTCTCTCAGGTATCTCCTTTGCATCCCTCATCACAATTTGTCTTCATTACAATTTTTGCTTCTTCCCTCCTTCAAGGACAGAAATCTCATTTTATTCATCTGGAATAGCCATGAAATCTAAACACAATAGACTTATCTGTGAGATGCTCTCTCTATGCCGAACACCTGACACTTTTCTCCTGGCTGTACCCTTGTAACGTCACACAAATGGGCATTGCCTCTAGACTTGGTGTAACAACCAGACCAAGAAACCTTAGGGAGCCGGGAGGTGGCGCAGGAGTTTAGGCGACTGCTGCCTTGCCTAGGACGGACCACGGTTCGATCCCCCGGTTCCCATATGGTCCCCCGTGCCTGCCAGGAGCGACTTCTGAGCGCATAGCCAGGAGTAACCCCTGAGCGTCACTGGTTGTGGCCCAAAAGCCAAAACAAACAAACAAAAAAAGAAACCTTAGCTCAGAGAAGCAAACTGACTATATACAGAAAGTCAGACTCCAAAGCCCACACCCCAGATTACAACCCAACTTTATGCCCTGCTGTGTATTGTTAGGTCCCATCTCAAAAGCATTTTTATTGGGGACGAACTCATTTAAGTGCACAGGGGACAGCAGGAATCATTGAGATCCTATTGCAAGTTATATCATGGAGAGATGGTGCATGCAATTACCCACCTCAGAGCCACACCAACCAGGACCCAAATACTGCAGCTGAGCTTCTCAGTCCCCACACAACTGATTTGGGATTATGAAAACAGATACCAACAGTGAAAGGTTTTGTTTTTGTTTGGGAAGCTTGGGGGTTATACCTGTTGATGCTCAAGGATTATTCCTGGAGAGCCTCAGGAGAGCCTATGTGGTGCTGGGGATTAAACCTGGGTTGGCTGTGTTCAAGACAAACACCTTAAACCCTGCGCTCTCTCTCCAGACAGTGAAAGGTGTGTGAATGGGTAACAACCAAAAATTAATTCAAAACTGCATCATAAAATCAAAGTTTTTCTGGCAGTGGTGTTCATGTTGCATTTCTCATGGGAAATGGAGGTCTCTAATGGAAAGTTTAAGATGTCCTGATACCAGAAGGTGGAGGTAGTTTTCAAAGAAAAATCTAAATCTAAATAGAATTATTGAATCAGATGGGTTTCATTTGTTTCTATTTGGGCCTTCACATGACATTATAATGGCATTATCATGGGCTCATGGACCAAGTATCAAAAGTACCATCCTTTCTCCTTGTTGCCAGGATTCGCTGCCCTAGGCTGTAGGGAGCTATTTAAGGAGGTGAACATCTCTCCCTCGTCACTGGACGGGACCTGCTGATTTTCTTAAGGAAGGGGAGTGGTGGAACCTGCCCAGCCCTCTCCTGGGGCCTACCTTGCTCAGTGCAAACAAACCTGCCTTTGTGAGCACCAGTAGGCTGCCGGGCAGGACCTCTATGGCATCCTGAATGGATGGGAACAGGGCAAGAGTGGAGATTGGGGTGGGGAAGCAGGGAGAGAGTCAGGGCTGCCTGCTCGGAGAATGAACATAAGCTGCCCCTAAGGTTCTTCCCTCATTCTTTCCTGGGCAGGAGTTGGCCCCTGAGGGTGCAGAAGGAAGACCCAGTTCCCTTCTTTCCTGGGCAGGAGTTGGCCCCTGAGAGTCTGCAGAAGGAAGACACGGCTCCCAAAGCCTGGCAGCTTGACAGCTTTCAGAATTTCTAAAAATGCAACTTTCATAGTGGAAGACAGTGGGAGAATGTCCACACCTGCTCTCTCAGCTGGCCTGGTGGTCTTTATGTATCACTTTTGGGGTGGTGGTGGTGGTTTTTGGGCCACACCCAATGATGCTGAGGATTACTCCTGGCTCTGCACTCAGGAATTATTCCTGGCAAGGTTTGGGAAACCATATGGCATGTGAGGGATTGAATCCAGGCAGGCTACTTGCAAGACAAATACCCTACATACTGTGCTATCCCCCTTGCTTACTTCTTGACTCAGGTTGGCTTATGCTGTTCTGGTGTACTCAGCTAGCTCTTCTTGGCTCCCCAAATGCTAACTAAAATGCTCCCGGTGTTTCCCTCAGTGGGTCTGAGAAGCTGCAGCCAGACAAATCATGAGAAACTGGATATGCTCTAACATAGCCTCTGATTCAATGTTGCCATGATGCTCTTGTATCACAGGGGAGCTCAGCCCCATCCATCCTGTACACTGTGGCCTCCCTTTGGATTTTTATAAGTGAGGACCGGAAGTGAAAGTGCTTGCTCGCTTTACATGCAGCTGACTTCAGTTCAATTCCCAGCTTTCTATGGTGTCCTCCTCGCCCCAAGTGCTGCCTACACAACCCCTAAGCACAGTAGTGGAGTGGACAGGGGCAGAGGGGGCATCTTTTACATGAGCAGAAACAAGGTCTAAGAAGCAGGAAGTGTGACATGCTCCTTGAATCATGAGAATCATTGTGTTGTGTCACGAACCCAGTGAGAAGCTAAAATTTCACAGCTTCCCTGAGCAGGAGGACCTGGAAGTGGCTCCAGAACCAATACTGACAACTACACTTGAGAGGGAGCTGAGCTATGTTCTTGTATCAGATGCCCCACACCAGGCTCATTTATAGGCCAGTCCTACCTGCAGTGACATTTCCGATGGTCTGTTTCCCTGATCCTGTGAGGCAGCTCAGTCACAGAGGAAGGAACAAGACACACCTCAGAAGAGGAGAATGGGGGCCTGGGAGATAGTATGGAGGTAAGGCGTTTGCCTTTCATGCAAAAGGTCATCAGTTCGAATCCCGGTGCCCCATATGGTCCCCCGTGCCTGCCAGGAGCAATTTCTGAGCATGGAGCCAGGAGTAACCCCTGAGCACTGCTGGGTGTGACCCAAAAACCAAAAGAAACAAAAAAGAATAAAAACAAAAACAAAACAAAAATAAAAAAAAAAGAAGAGGAGAATGAAAAAGTCACTTGGGGGGAAGACCTTAGTGTTCTCTTCTCTGCTTATGAGATGAGGGGTCATCTTCCCAGTCTCCTCAGAGCAAATACCAGAGAGGCAAGCTGGGCCCTACTTTCAACATGGGTAAAACCTGAGAGTCTGAAGAGTATGGTGTTCGTGTTGCATGCTAAAAGTTTGGCTGCTTTTCCTCTGCTGACTTGCTTGGCAAAGACTCTGAGGCAAGCATGTCATTTACACTGAGGAGAACATGTTGTTCACACTGAGGGGAATATGTCCGTCACACTGAGGGGAACTTGTAGTTCACACTAAGGGAAGATACCCTTCGTTAAGGTGAGCATGTCATGCACACTGAGAGGATCCTGTCATTCACATTGACAGGAGGATAGCAAGTTTTTCAGGCAGAGGGGAATATGTTCACAATTCACAT
>PVKC010019448.1:0-19127 GCA_004027635.1 Crocidura indochinensis
CTTCCTTCCTTCCTTCCTTCCTTCCTTCCTTCCTTCCTTTGGCTTCTGATCTACCCTGGTCCCATGGTATGTAATCCTACCAAATAAATTCTGTATTTAGTGCATTATTCTATTATTGCTATAGGAGATTTGTTAAGTTATTATTAATATTAAACCTTTGAAAATTATCTCATGAAGAACAGGGACGATTTGTCATATGCCCTGTGAAAATCTATTTGTAAGGAAATGGTTTAATGATTTAACAGATGTTTGTTGTACATAAAATCACCAAATAAAGTCTTAATATTTATTTGAAACGTTCACATATCAGCATGCTTTAAGTTTTTCAGAGAAATTGTCAGTGGGACTAAACTTCTAGTTCTCTTTATGTAAAGCAGCATCTGACTAATAATAATTAGTTGCACTGATTCTCCTGTTAATTACACAGAACCCATATTTACACTTAAAAATGTCATGTCCTAGGAAGTTTCTGAAGATTGGATATTTTAGTAGAAAGGAAATAGATAAGAAGAGCTGGGAAATAAACCCTATTCATTACACTACAGTTGTTTCATTTCATTTAACAAAATTGAAATATCCAAAGGTGAACTCATCAAGCAATGCAGGAGTGAAGACCATTAGAATCGAATTAAAAACTTAATTATGGGGCCGGGCAGTGGCACTGGAGGTAAGGTGCCTGCCTTGCCTGCACTAACCTAGGGCGGACCTCGGTTCGATCCCCCGGTTCCCCATATGGTCCCCCGTGCCTGCCAGGAATGACTTCTGAGCGAATAACCAGGAGTAACCCCTGAGCGTCACCGGGTGTGGCCCAAAAACCAAAAAACCAAAAAACAAAAAACAAAAAAAAAAAAACGGGGCCGGGTGGTGGCGCTGGAGGTAAGGTGCCTGGCTTGCCTATGCTAGCCTAGGACGGACCATGCTTCGATCCCCCGGTTCCCCATATGGTCCCCCAAGCCAGGAGTGACTTCTGAGCACATAGCCAGGAGTGACCCCTGAGCGTCACCGGGTGTGGCCCCCCACCAAAAAAAACTTAATTATGCTCAAATATTCCCTCTGAGATGTGGTAAGTAAAAGAATTAGGAAATATCCATTAAACGGGTGATGGCATATTGAAATGAGACATCTATACAAACTTTTCTATGTTACTATTGTATCAGCTAAATATTATTTTGAGAAAGTGTGATATATAAAATAATAAAAGAGAAAATATACATTTTAATATTTAGAACAGAATAATACTAGAACTTTTATTTATTACTGTTTTGGGTCACACCCAAAACTGATCACAGATTATTCCTGGAGCTGACTTTGGTATCACTCTAATAATAAAACTACAAGTAATCTTCAAAATGTTCTACCTTCACAACATTTTGAAGATTATTTGTATCTTTGTTATTTGAGTATTGACCATGTTCTATCATAGTCATTTTCTTCAATTTGTTAACTGTGTCAAAATACAGCAAGGTTTTTCCTGGCATTGCCTATTTTTCTGAACAGAGTGAAAGGAGTGAATAACCAAGATGCACAGAAGATACTGTGGTCACTTTTCAAACACATTCTAAAATTATATTTACTGATCCTACGAATACAGCTGTAAGGGCACAACTCTAAGCCTCCTTCCCTTGACTCTTGCTCCCAGGAATGTTTGTCACATAATAAGGAACAAGACAGAGCAGTGCCCCTCATCATAGTCACATCGTTGATATTAAATACAATGATTACATTGGTGACTCTCCACTCCTGAACTGTCAAATGAGAAATGGCTAAAATAAGGAAAAATAATAGTTACGTCAAGAAGAGAGTTCTTCTCTCTTAGTAACTAATTCCTATTCCTTGAAAGATATTTGTAGGCTGATTTTTGGTTAATGTTCAGGGAGTCAAAAGTAAGGCCTTCACCAACACTAAGTTTAAACTCAAGAAAGTGTTTTATTTCCCTATTCTTGGTCAATATTCATTCCCCTTTCACCTCCATTTCAAGAATGAGTGTAAATTAACATGATCATTAATTCTTTGCATGGGGTTTGCAAGCAATGTTTAGGGAGATGGGGGCTCCTTCTAGTAATTTTCATAGTAACAGGGATTAAAATCTAGCTATATATGCAAGGCATGCATCTCAACCCTGTACTATCTGCCTAGTCCCTGAACATTAATTTTTAAATATTCTCACTAATAGGTATTCAATTTAAATAAACTTTTCAAAATTCTGGCTTATAAATTTGTTCTTCCTTTTTTAAGCTTTTATAAGGGTTATAATTATTAGGCACGTTTTATAAGTAGATGTAAGTTTTTTTCAAATAATGCTATCTAGTTAACTTAGAATAATAGAAAATAGAATGGGAATGCTTTAAATATAAAAATGTGTATAAATTGGGGCTGGAATTGTAGCACAAGTGTTAGGGTGCTTGCCTTTTATGCACTCTAAGGACTGACCACGGTTCAATCCCCTGGAGTTCCATAGGGCCCTCCAAGTCAGGAGCTATTTCTGAGCGCAGAGCCAGGAGTACCCCCAAGTATCCAGGTGTGGGCCCTCCAATAAAAAACCAACGCCCCAAATGTGTATAAATTATAGGGGATATTATACAAATTTAAAATATTTTACCTACTATTCAAAATTGGTTCCCTATATTTTATTTGCTGTTTGGCAGTCTTCCTTTGGTTTTAGCAATAATTTTTCTCGCTAACATTTTTCAGTCTGTTTTATTATTTTTAGCATCAGTCCATACACACATTTTCTTTTGTTTTGGGGGGGGGCACAACCGGCAGCACTCAGGGGTTACTCCTGGCTCTACGCTCAGAAATCGTTCCTGGCAGGCTCGGGGGACCATATGGGAGGTAGGGATTCGAACCACCGTCCTTCTTTGTTTAAGGCAAGTGCCCTATCACTGTGCTATCTCTCTGGCCCTCTTACACACATTTTCTGAGTAAACATTTTCATGGGGTTGTAAAGTGCCTGTGATAATACTCTAATTTTTGAAGCAGTGAATGAACATACAGAGAGAGCCAGTCCAGCTGTACAATGGCACAAGTGTAGAACAGCAGTAAAGATAGTTGGATGCTTGCCCAGGTAATTTCTGTAGTCTCAGGGCTAAGGAAAGAGTAAAATGTATTGTCATTTTAATTTAAATATTATTGAATGAACATATTTGAAATGATCCTATGTATTTTTTCTCTTTGTTTTTCTGACTTTTGTACAATGCCTATGTACACTTTAAGAGCCTCTTCTTTCTGGTATGTTTTATTAAAAAATGTGTGACTATTGCACAAAAAGAAAACTTTTCATTATTACTAAATAGTTGCAAAAAGGTTAGATCATTTGATGGAAGCTGCTAGTGAGCTCTACAGAAACACATCTTTTTTTATAGGTGTGTTTGAGATTTTATGTGTATGCACTCTTTCGGCAATTCGATTCCTTCTAATTTTGATTTATAACATCCCAGTTATTATATTTACGTTGCTACTTGTGATATTTTCATAAAGGCAATAGTGAGGGGGCAATTAAATTTAATTTAGGCAGTCACCTGAATGATAATATGAGGAACAAGTTTTCTTCTTTTTTGTGCCTTCAATTTGGTTCTACAGTCATTTCATTTGGCCTTTACTGTGTCTCTTCTGCAAATAATTCTCAGAAAGAATCCAGTTTGCCCCCACTGTGAGCTCCTCATGATTCAGAAAGTGAAGAGCAGGCAGGTGAATGGATGCAGCTGAGAAAATAAGGACAAAGAGAGGGGTTGGAACAAAAGAGCATATCCTATAACTATAATTCAGTGAGACTGATTTGCTGGTGTTTGGTTCATTGTCTCTTGAAGTCAGTTTCAACAAAGGACTTCCAAAAACGTTTGAGACAATGGCAATGTCATATTAAGGACATAATCACCCAAAGCAGAAGTGTATACTTCAGTACACAAGTCCTCTGAGAAACTGCATCATAAAAAACAAATTCTGTTTGAGAAATGAGTCATCCCCTACCTCTATTTGTCGATTCACAGTACACATTGTATACTGATGCCTCTGAGAAATTCCATTTAAAATAGGAAGGAAAATTGCTCATCTTCCAAATTTGTTTTCCCCCTGAAAACATTCAGTTTTTAAAAATATCTTTGGTAAATGACTGTCTTAAGGTTTAAAAGGAAGACATCATGTCATCATTAATCTAAGTTTGGTCTGTTTATTTTCACTTTTTATTATTTTTGTTTTGCTCCCAATTTGGGGATGGGCAAATATTGGTGGTGTGCAAGTGTATGTGGAGATCAAATCTAGGGCTTCACACGGTCTGGGCATATGTTCTCCCACTTGAGTCTCATCCTTGACCTGGATACATACATACATATATATATATGTATATATATATATATATATATATATATAATATATATATATATATTATATATATATTGGTTTTTGGTTTTTGGGTCACACCCGACAGTGCTCAGGGGTTACTCCTGGCTCCATGCTCAGAAATTGCTCTTGGCGGGCATGGGGGACCATATGAGGCACCGGGATTCGAACCGATGACCTTTTGCATGAAAGGCAAACGCCTTACCTTCATGCTATCTCCCGGGCCTCGGATTCATATATTTTTAAAACCATTACTGTATAATCATATATTTCAGGAAAGGCATTTAAGTGGTTCATGAATCAAAAATGACACTTGAGATTCACTTATCTAAGTTAACGTGTAGACTAGAATGCAAAGACATTGATTCTGTGAAGTGAGAATTTACCCCAACTTTGCGTGCATTGAATTTTTCCTCCCCGCTTTTTGTTCTTGAAAGATCTATGCTCCTGGTTCTGTGCTCAGGATAACTCTTGGTGATACTTATGTAGCATGGAAGATTGAACCTGGGTCAGCCAAATGCAAAGTAAGGACTATACAATGTATTAGCATTCCAGCTCCACAGTTTGAGAACTTTTAAGAAAGCATTTGTGGGTTTTGTTTATGTAATTGCCTAATAAAGTAATCAAGAATTTAAAAAGTCATGGAAAATTAAGAATATTTCATTTAGGAGTTGGTGCAATAGCACAGCAGTAGGGCATTTGCTTTGCACGCAGCTGTTCCATCTTGACCGGTGGTTCAAATCCTGGCATCCCTTATAGTCCCCTGAGCCAGTCAGGACCAATTTCTGAGCGCAGAGTTAGGAGTAATCCCTGAGCTCCACCGGGTATGACCCAAGAACCAAAAAAAAAAAAGAAAAAAAAAAAAAGAATATTTCATTCAAGCTAACACTAACCTTCTAACCTCCCCTAACCTACTAACCTTCTAACCTTCATTTAATCATAAGAAAACACTTAAAATGCTGCTACCTTTATGACTAGGCAACTTTTTTCTATCTATAGTTTATTTTAAGGAATAATAATTGGAAAATGTGTTTGTTTCCTCAAGTGAATTTTTGCAAAAATGTATTTCTTGAATAGTTAAAGATAGTATAAGATTTTTAAAAAATCAATATATATTTAAAATTTAATTTTAAATTAAAATATTTAAAATAAATATAAGAAATTTTCAACAGAAGGATGTTATCTTTACATAAATTTACTCATTGTACATAACAGAGCATTGGTTTACTCTGAAGAACAGTGTTTATAATAAAAAGTGGTCATAGTATGAAAAATACATGTAAAGTTCTTTTATCATAAGGTAAAAATCGATTTATCATATCACAAAGTATTTACATATTCCAAAGGTTAATAAATGCTATTAATTTATGTAAGCATATGGTGAATGAATACTAAGAAGTAATAATTATAACAGCAAATGTATTATGAAAACTTAAGATAATTTACTCATAACTCAAAACACATATTTCTAAATTTTCTCTAGCGAGCACTTATTAGTTTAAAAATTATGACTGTACATATTTAAGAAATATATCTCTCAGGTACACAACATGTGCCTGGAGCTGCTGGCACTGACGAGGTAGCAGTAAAATAATTTTACCTTAATAAAATAAGATTATGAACAACTTCATCCTGGTTTCTAAACTCTAATGCAGAGATAAATTTCAGAATAAAATTGTCTTTCATGTATTTATGCTACAGATTTTGTGGAGGAGGCTTGGGATCACACAGAGCAAAACTACTGCCTGCTCTGAGTTTGGGGCCCCATCAGTGGTGCCAGCCAGGGTCTGCATCAAAGTAACCTATATTCCAGGCAGGCACCTTAAATGCTATAATGCATTAGGCCTTTATTGATTAGTTATTAATTGATCTTTGATTGCTAAGTGCTGGGGTGACCTTTAGCTTAAAAATATCATAGTCTAGGGGCCGGAGAGACAGCATGGAGGGAAGGCATTTGCCTTGCATGCAAAAGGACGGTGGTTCAAATCCTGGCATCCCATATGGTCCCTCAAGCCTGCCAGGAGCGATTTCTGAGCGTAGAGCCAGGAGGAACCCCTGGAAAAAAGAAGATAAATCATAGTCTGAGTGGAATAGATATTTAAGCAGACAACCATACAATTTACTAACTTTGTTAGAGAGATACGCAGAATATCTTTAAATTCCCTGGTGTGAGCATCTAACTCAGGCATAGGAATTAGGACAAATTTCCTTTAAGAGGCAACCCCTGGGCTGGGCTTTAAATGATAGTTCAGTGTTGGCATGAGGAATAAGAGAGACATGACCGAGGGAGAGAACAACACTGGGAATTTCATGAGTTTAGGAGGATTTTTTTAAGTTATGCCTGTTGATGAGAGTATTACATAGAAAGTATTATAGAGAGTATTATATGTGAGAGTATCATATCTAGGAGGGCTAAGTGATGGGCTATTGTTTTAAAAGCTCAAGAAGCTTAAATGAAAGTGTCCCTAAAGAGGTCTTTTGTACTATATGGCTCCACCATTCCTATATATACCTAT
Source organism: Crocidura indochinensis (assembly GCA_004027635.1). Lineage (NCBI taxonomy): Eukaryota > Metazoa > Chordata > Mammalia > Eulipotyphla > Soricidae > Crocidura > Crocidura indochinensis. The sequence continues at coordinate 6,852 of PVKC010019448.1, forward strand.
TGGCATTGGAATTGGAATGATAAATAAAAAATGTAAGTACATTTAAAATAAGAGATTGTGATAGTACATTTATTAAGCATTTTGTTTCAGGAAATGCATATAAATGTATTAAATATGAATAAACATTAAAGCCACCTAAATTTAGCATTATTGTCATTGTGCCCATTTGAAGAACTATTTCAAAATTTTCTGTCTTACCTGACTATATAGTACTATCTTCATTCCTTTTTAAAGGTTACATATCTAATTATTTTATAAGAGTTCTATATATTTCATGAGGCTATTCAATACATTTTAATCACTTTAGATGTGTGATCAAATTCTTTTATAACTAGATAGTTCTATATATATTTCATGAGAACATCCATATATCTTAAATCTCTTTATCTGCTCCCTTTGAATAGAGCCTGAGTTCACATGCTCATTAATGCTTGCATACTAATAATTTCTCAGGAGGAGATCTTCTGTTACAATCGTGTTGGCACTAGTTTTGAATAACTAGGTTTGAACATTGGAAATGTAATAACCACAAGCACTAAAACAGTTATGTCTTTGTAGATTCACAGATCATTTCGGTACCTTCATGCATTGTTCTTTAGTCAATGTATCATCTAGAATTGGATGAATATTTTTAATATAATCTTTCCCAGGTTCTATAAGATAATTAAAGAGAGCATTATGCCTGGTGACCCTACATCTTCTTTGCGAAGGAAAGGAATACTTTGTGGCAGCAGATTATATCAGGTTATGTACAGTAGTAAAAATAAGTATTTAATTGAATCAAGTCTGAATTCATATACCAGCTGTTGCAGTTAAATTATTGGTTTCTAGGAAATGATCTCTTTTCCTTTCTAAAAGGGAAGTAGTGCTAAGGGATAAGTGAAAAAGTCTGCGCCATCAGATACAAGGTGCTCCTCTCATGCTAATATTATTCATTAAATGCAGTGCTGTTAGCTTAGAAATCTTTAGCCTTTATATATCAGCCTCTATTTAGACTCTCAGATGATTAACTTGGCCCAATGAAAATAAGATTGAACAGTAAAAACAACAGCAAAGTCTATTCAGACCCTGCAAAGGCATGTATCTTAATTGTGTTCATTCTATTTTTCTATGATATGGGAGGTTTTGTGTTAGTCTTATATATACATAACATATAAGACAAATTTGAATTTGAATAGAATTTGCAACTAGTGAAGCAATGAACAAAATGTATTCAACAATAAATTTTGCTATGAATACAGTAACTTCTATATTTGAAGGTGCACAGAAAAATACATAAAAGATAGGTCTAACCAAGTTTAAAAAACTTACAAGAATTGAAGATAACACAGATTTTCAAATGAAGGAAGTATGTGGAATCAAAGAACTGGTGCAAGGAGGGTGCGAGTGATCTGTGACAGTGTTAGGCAAGTAAGCAACTGAGAATATCAGACAGATCTGGGGGAATATGATATTGGAGAAAGTATTGATATTGAGAGAGGTTGGGATAGTAAAAATTTGAAGGAGAGAATGGCCAGGGAGCAGGTCAATATTATAATCTGGCAAAAGAAATAGAAGTTATGCATGGGTCTAGTAAAACATGTAAAGTAGTATGCGAAGAGCAATGAGATAGGAGTGAAGGATTTACAGCAAGTAAATGAGAAAATCCATTTTAAGTTTTAGATATATTATTACTACAGTTTGCAGAAACAGTTGGGGGAGGATGAATGTGAAACTAACCTAGACAAGAATGTTCTACTTGAATATCATAATATACCTTCTCTTTTTTGAACTGATGTTTTAGTGCACTAAAATACTTTAGGTTCCATGTATATGTCACTGAGAACTGTGGATTATTCTTTGTACTGAGTAACTCCATCACTAACTTTCTCTCCATGCCGCCATTTTCCCCTTCTCTTCTTGTATCCACTAGTTGTTTCCTAGTCCCAAAATTTATTTTTGTAGTCAACTGATATTGTCCAAACCTTCTATTCCTTATCATATGTACCATAAATGAGTGATTATTATATAGTTGTTCTGCCCCTGCCTTGCTTCTCTCATCAGGAGATCCTATATTTCTATCCAAGTAGCCCAAAATTGATGACTTTAATTTTTTCAAGTGGTGGCATTGTATTCAGTTGTGTATGCATATATGCATATAAATTTTTTTATTTAGTTCACCTGCTTAGTAAAATCATACAGCATTTGTCTCTCTAAATGACCAATTTCTTTCTGCAAAATATGCAGAGGTCCAACCCTGTTGTAGTAAATGGCAGAATGTTGTCATTTAACTCTACAATAAACATTGGAAGGTACATCTTTGAAGTATGCAAGTGTATATTTTTGTAGTCTGGGATTATAAATATACATGCCCAGAAATGTGATGGTTGTATTATATATAATATTTATTTTGAGTATTTGAGGAATACCTACACTGTTTTCTATCATGACTGCATCAATTTAGATGGCTTCCAAGAGTATCTATGCACTCACATCTCTTTATATTCTCTCCTACACTTTCTGTCTTTGGAATAATAAACATTCTCATGGGTGCCAGGTGATATCTATTCATTTTTTGACTTTTATCTTCATAATAGAAGATAGTGAACATCTCATGTGTGTATTGGCTATTTATGTTTTCTTTGAAAAAGTATCTCCAGGTTTCCTGTCCACTTTTCAATTATGTGCTTGAATTCACTGAATTCTTTGTATATGTTGGATACTAACCCCCTGTTAGCTATATGATGTACATGTATTCTCTGCCATTCAGCGTAGTCTTTTCATTTTGATGTAAACTTTATTATTATTATCATGTTATTATTATTGGGGGCTGCGCTCAGGGATTAATTACTCTTGGCTCTGTGCTCAGAAATTACTCCTAGCAGGGGCCGGAGAGATAACATGGTGGTAGGACATTTGCCTTGCATGAAGAAGGATGGTGATTTGATTCCCGGCATCCCAGATAGTCCCCTGAGCCTGCCAGGAGCGATTTCTGAGCATAGAGCCAGGAGTAAGCACTGAGCGCTGCCAGGTGTGACCCGCCCAAAGAAAAACAAATTAAAAAAGGAAATTACTCCTGGAGCTTTGGGAGACCATATGTGATGCCAGGTATCAAAGCCAGGTTGACCACATACAAGGAAAACTCTCTACCAACTGTGTATTGCTCCAGCCCCTAAAGAATTTTGATGTGCTTTTGCTGATATATATACATATATATGTATATATATGATATATATTTGTTGTTGCATTTATTTCTCTTGCCAAGGAGAACCACCTTTATATTTGGTTGGCAAGTAGTCTTGTTTTACCCAGCACTACTTATTGAAGAGTATTCCTTGTTTCATTATAGTCTCTAAAAGTTATAAATCTATTTTCCACGTTTTATATTGGGGCTCTCAATTCTGTCATTTGCACTGCATGTGTTTATTCTAAAACTATGCTGTTTAATTACTATTGTTTTGCAGAAGAGTTCGAATTTGAGGAGTTTGTACATGTATTTTTTTTTTTTTTGGGCCACACCTGGTGATGCTCAGGTGTTACTCCTAGCTATGTGCTCAGAAATTGCTCCTAGCTTGGGGGACCATATGGGATGCCAGGGGATCGAACTCGGTCCATCCTAGGTTAGCACGTGTAAGGCAGACACCCTACCACTTGCGCCCCCATTCAACCCCCTGTACGTGCATTTTTTGGGCTAGTCTTTCTCCAGAATGTTTTGCTCTTCAAGCACTTTGTAGTCTAATAAATTTTATAAATCTTTGTTCTATCTCTGAAATTACTGTGGAATGTTGTGAGAAACTGCATTCAATATGTACATTCCCTTGTATACTATTCCTTTGTGTCTTACTGGCATACTTATTTTATCTATATGAAAATGTGCACAGTGAATATTAAATTCGAACAATGTTGGAAATTTTAAGACAAAACGACCCTTTAATGGATAATCTGGACCTAAAAAAATTGGGAGGCCATAGCCCTATGCTCATTTGATTCCTGACTCTATGCTAAAGACTTACTGAAGCTGGCATCATCTTGGGGAAACCATACATGGCTGAGGGATGGAATCAAAGTTGGTTTCATGCCAAGAAAGTACCTTCCTCATTATATTCTATTTATCCTTCAATGACTTGTTTAAATTGAGAAAATTAATACCACCTTCACTTTCGTCAAATAAATATTGTAAGACAAGAACATTATTATTATTATTATTATTTGCTTTCAGATTCAAGGGTAAAACATTTTTCTTTACTTTTTTATTGGGGGGGGGGGATGGTTTGTGACATACCTGGAGTTGTTCAGGAGTTAGTCCTGACTTTGCACTCATATATTTTTCTAGGCAGAGCTCAAGGGAGGACACGGTATGTCAGGTATTGAACCTAGGCTGGATGCATTCAAGGCAGACCCCCTACTCACTGTAGTATCACTTCCATCCTGGGTAAAACATTTTTATATAATTAAAGTTGTGGGACCACCTTGTGACAGTTTATATTCTTTTATATTTTGGTTTTGGGGTCACACCTGGCAGCACTCAGGCGTTATTCCTGGCTCTGAGCTCAGAAATCGCTCCTGGCAGGCTCGGGGGACCATATTGGATGCCAGGATTCAAACCACTACCTGTCCTGAATTGGCAGCGTGCAAGGAAAATGCCCTACCATTGTGCTATCTTTGGCCCCAGATAGTTAATATTCTTACCAGCTTTTCAGGCAGATAGGCAGAGCTATTATTCATCCCTTGTAAATGAAAGGAGCATAAAATTTAAGCTAAAATTCTAATATACGTAGGTAATATTTCAAAGGTACATCAAAGCCTTATAGAATTTTCAACAAGAGAATAATATCTAGATCTTTCTGGTGACTGGTTCTTTCACTCTTGACAGTGAAAGTTTATTTTAGTTAACTAGGTATGATTTTTTAATTTTACTTTTTTGACTCGAAGAAAAGAAATTAATATAGCATGTAATAGACAACAATTTATTCTAGAAATTATCTTATAGAATTTCCTACTTGCTTAGTACTAATGAATAATTGTGACCTCTAAAGGCATAGCCTGTTTGTAGTTCTCCATCTTTGACTGAAGATCAAAAGCCCTATAACATGTTTCATTATTGCAATGCTAGAAAACTTTCTAGGAGTGGAATATCAATAATTAGCACTCATAAAATCTTTGTTGTTAATTTTGGCATGACTTTTGGGTCATTCCTGGTCATTTTCAGGGCCTCCTCCTGAATCAGTGTTTGGATACCTTGTAGTGCCAGGAATTAAGCCAGGGACTTTCCCATGAAGCCTTCTGTAGTCCCTGTACTGTGACTATTGAATGTCTTTGCTTATATGTAAATATGTTTTCTGAGTATGAAAATTCAGAGGTCTCTTTTCAGCCACCCAAACTACTATGCATCCGTGATCAAACTGAAGGAGGGATGATAATGTATTCATATTCATTGTATTTTTCTTGCTCTGCTGATGTGATCTGGCCCATTCCAGTGCTGAAAACTCTAGAATCACCAGATTTTTTTTTTTAGCAACTGATTTTCAGTAAAGATTGTCCTGAAGTAAGGTGAGGTTATTTTTAGTCTTCTTTATTTATCCCACTTAATGTAACTGTTTTGATTACTGCAGAAATATTAATGTGCTTGATTACTGGGTGCTGCCCCAGACCACATTGTGAGTTTTACATAACAAATGATAAAGGTTGATATTGTTTTTCTAAAATTAAAAAAAAAGGAGGGTGCCAAAGGATACAGAAGGTAGGGCACATACCTTGATTGCCGCCAACTTGCCTTCATCCTCAACCTCCCTTATGGTCCAGTGAGCACTGCTAGGAGTGATTTTTGAGTGCAGAGCCAGAAGTAATCCTTGAGCAAACTAACAACATTTTTTTAAAAAGGAGGTGTTTCTGACCTATATCTGTTCCTCAGGGTTTTGAGTGAGGCATTCAGTGCTTTCCATATCAGATAAGGCTCTGTGCAGCTTTTTTATTCTCCCCTGAGAGATAGCTTTTGCAGCCAAATGGAAAGGCTGAGATTTGGCAATCAGTCGGCCATGTTTGGAATGGCAGTTTTAATATTTAATCATTTGTATACTTTTGGGTGTATATTTTTCTTCCTTTACTTACATTTTCTCTTCTCAAGTAGAGTTAATGTTTCCTCTAGGCTTATATAAAGCGAACTTATTTTAAGTTATAAAAGACACAAATATTAATCTACATAAATGTTAATAATTTTAATAAAATGGGTATTAGCATAAAGATCGCTAGTTTATAGATGAACATATTGTAATGTAATGAGTTTTTTTATTTTAAATAATATCTCTACTTAAGCACCATGATTACAAACATGTTTGTAGTTGGGTTTCAGTGATAACAAGAATACCCCCCCTTCACCAGTGCAGCATTTCCATCACCAAAGCCCCATCTCCCTCCTTCAGCACCCCCTGCCAGTATTCAAGAAAAGTTTTCTGGGGCCGGGTGGTGGCGCTGGAGGTAAGGTGCCTGCCTTGCCTGTGTTAGCCTAGGACGGACCGCGGTTCAATCCCCCGGTTTCCCATATGGTCCCCCAAACCAGGAGTGACTTCTGAGCGCATAGCCAGGAATAACTCCTGAGCGTCACCGGGTGTGGCCCAAAAAACAAACAAACAAAAAAGGCTTTATGCTTATCTCATTCTTACTATTGTCATGATAGTTGTTAGTGTAGTCATTTCTCTAACTGCACTCAGCACTCTTTGTAGTAAGCTTCATATTGTGAGCAGTCCTTCCAGCCCTCATTTCTATTGTCCCTGGGTATTATTCTATGTCTTTTATTAAGATATTATTAAGATGATATCTTTTATTTTTCTTAAATTTCATAGATAAATGAGACTGCTCTGTGTCTCCCTTTGACTTATTTCACTCAGCATAATAGTTTCCATGTCCATCCATGTGTAGTAAAACTTCATGTTTGTCTTTCCTGATGCTGCATAGTATTCCTTTGTGTATACGCACCACAGTTTCTTTAGCCACTCATCTTTTATAGGGCATCTGAATGGTTTTCCGATTTTTGGCTATTGTAAATAGTGCTGTAATGAATATAGGTGTGCAGAAGGCATTTTTGTTTTGTGTTTTTGTGTTCTTAGGTTATATTCGTAGGAGTGGAATAGCTGGATCATCTAGGAGCTCAATTTCCAGTTTTTTGAAGAATCTCCATATTGTTTTCAATAAAGGCTGACTAGATGGCATTCCCACCAGCAGAGAATGAGAGTTGCTTTCTCTCCATATCCCCACCAGCACTAATTTTCTTGTTCTTTGTCATGTGTGCCAGTCTCTGTGGCATGAGATGGTACCTCATAGTTGCTTTGATTTGCATTTTCCCAATGATTAGTGATGTGGAGCATTTTTTTCATGTGCCTTTTGGCCATTTGTATTTATTTCTTCTTTGAGAAATTGTCAGTTCATTACTTCTCCCCATCTTTTGATGGCATTATATGATTTTTCTTTTCTTTTTTCTTTCTTTTTTTTGGGGGGGGAGGGTCACAGTCGGCAGCGCTCAGGGGTTACTCCTGGCTCCAAGCTCAGAAATTGCTCCTGGCAGGCTCAGGGGACCATATGAGATGCTGGAATTCGAACCAATGACCTTCTGCATGAAAGGCAAACGCCTTACCTTCATGCTATCTCTCCGGCCCTGTTTGAGTTCTTCAGTATCTTGTATATCTTAGATATTAGCCCCTTATCCTATTGGATATTGAGTGAATAGTTTCTTTCTTTCTGTGGACTCTTTGTATCCTAGTCACTATTTCCTTTGAGGTACAGAAGCTTCTCAGTTTAATATAGTCCCATCTGTTGATCTCTGCTTCCACTTGTTTGGAGTGATGTTTCCTCCTTGGAGATGCCTTTTGTCTTAATGTCATGGAATGTTTTACCTACGTGTTGTCAGAGCAACCAGTACACACTAGTCTTTTAAATTTTGTCAAGTGTCAATCAATTATGAATGGACTTTAAAGAGTAGGAGAGCTTTGTAATGGAAAACATTATCATTAATTTGTTCATCATTAATACTTCTAATATTTTATTGAAATCATTGTGACTTAGAAAGTCCTAAATGGTTGGGTTTCAGACATACAATGTTTCAGAGCCAATTCCACCACTAGTGTCAACATCCTTCCACCAATGTTCCCAGAGTATATCCCATGCTACTACTCCTGCCCTCAGCCTGCCAGCATACCAGGCCCATTTTTAGTTTTGATTGTTAAAGTTTGGATTTCATGTTTTTATTGTTGTTGAATTTGGCTTGGATATTTATACCTGTTTTTTTTTAGCACCCCCAAATGCACCTGAGACCTCTTTTCTCCTGTCTACCACCTTTTCATATTTGTGTTTCTTCTCCATTCAATTTCTTTCCTTCTCCACTATACTCTGGGGCCAAGAATGTTCTACATAACTCCCATTTAAAACATTGTCTTCTTCGTGTAGTTATTCTAAATATCACATATGAATATCATTCTGTATTTATCCTTATTCTGACTTACTTTATTTAACACAATATCTTCCATTTCCATCCATGTTGCAGGAAATTGTATGATTGCATCATTCCTTACAGCTATGTAGTGGTCCATTGTGTATATGTACCACATCTATATGATGCACTTGTCTGTTGCTGGATATCTAGGTTGATTCCAACTCTAAGTCATTATACTGAATGCTGCATTAAATATTGGTGTGCATATATCCTTTGTATCATTCTATCATTTTGTATTTATATCATTTATTTGTATCATCATTTCCATCCCCAATCACTATTACTATTTATATGTTAAAATATAAATGTTGAAAAATGACTAAAGACGCTTCCGTCTCCACCCCACCCCTGAGGAAAAAAAAAAAAAGAAAAATGACTAAAATGACTATCCCATTATATTGCTTAGTTTTTTGTCATTGATAGGTAATCAATGTTTAGAAAACTCCAAAAGCTAAAAACACACCTTACAGTGATAAGTAAAATATTAGTATATAAATCAGCATTTTTTGAGAGGGCACACCCGGTGATGCTCAGGGGTTACTCCTGGATATGCAGCCTGGCACTGCTGACTTGGGGGGCCATATGAGATGCCGGGGAATTGAACCACAGTCTGTCCTAGGCTAGCATGGGCAAGGCAGACGCCTTACAGCTTGTGCCACTGCTCTGGCCCTAAATAATTATACTTGGCTTATGTTTAGTTAATTAAATTATATATCACATTGTAACAGATAAAACAGAAATCTGTGGGATATTCTTTATAACATACTTATATAGAACATGAATATTGATTTTTGAAATGTCATAATGAATATTGAGAGCATCTTTTGAGTAAAGCAGAATTCTCAGTCTTAAAAGTTTTATTTTATTTTATTTTATTTTTTGGTTTTTGGGTCACACCCGGCAGTGCTCAGGGGTTACTCCTGGCTCCATGCTCAGAAATTGCTCCTGGCAGGCACGGGGGACCATATGGGGCACCGGGATTCGAACCGATGATCTATTGCATGAAATGATCTTTTGCATGAAAGGCAAGCGCCTTACCTCCAAGCTATCTCCCAGGCCCCATCAACTCACATTTTTTAAAGTTTAGTTTCTTCTGGTATGCACTGAGAATGTTTGAGAGAAACTTGAGCTATCAAGTTACAAGGACCCTATCGAATGTCAATGTCTTCTCCTGCCTCCTCCATTGTATATAAGCTTTGCTTCCTTGTCTTTTCTCAAAGATCTATAAATCCTGGCTATAATTTCCAGGAACAAAGGTAAACTAAGATTTATAAAGGTAAAGTAAAACAAACTGTTTTTTATTTGATTTTTTGGGCCACACTTGGTGACGCTCAGTGGTTACTCCTGGCTATGCGCTCAGAAATTACTCCTAGCTTTGGGGACCATATGGGACACTGGTGATAGAACCACATTCCGTCCTAGGCTATTGCAGGTAAGGCAGATAGATACCTTACTGCTCAATGGCACTGCTCCGGCCCCAAGACAAACTTTTTGATTGCAATATTTTTTTTTCTTATATATAAAAGTACAGTTGAGAAAAGATTAGAAATAGAATCATGGACTCTTTGCTTTCTCAAATTTAACTGATAAGACAAACCATATGATTTGGATCCATATTCAAAGTGTAATTTTATGACATCAAAATTGAGCGATTTGTTCAATAATATTAACATTGTTACGTAAAAGTAATATAATGTTGTTTTATGGTATTATGCTTTTTTATAAATTTTTCTACATTTCCTTTAGACTTAACTTCTAAGTTTTAATATTACCTTATTAAATATTTGGAGCAGCAAATAGTCAAAGGCAATAGAACTGGAGAGTTGTTCTACAGAACTGAGCCCCCTGAGGGGACAGGACACTGTAGTTGTGGGGACAGTATTGAAATGATGAATTTAATATATGCATAAAAGTATCATAATTGCATTTTAAAACACAAATATATTTTATGCTCAATTTATTTCCCTCAACCATTTCCTCCAATAAAATTGGGAAAAACAAAATAAGATTTTCTCTCTTAAATGGCTAGTTTATATTGATTCATTTTAAATATTAAACCAAACTCTAATATCGCAATTGAAAACATTTTATGAAATATTCTAATATTAATTGTTTTAGTTTTTACATTTTACTATAGGTTTATTTAATAATTTTAATGAGTTTAATAATTATTAATAGATTTATTTAGGTCTCATGCATACTTTAGTATAAGTTAGTTTATATTTATATTTTTAATCATTGAATCCTTTTTTCAAAAGTTCTAATTTTATTTAATATATTTATATTTTTGTTTTTGACTTTCACATATATATGGCCTTAGTATACAGGTATATTTATTTTTTCATTAAATCTCTCTTGTTTCTCACTCTAACCTGAAAATTCACACTAGGAATTAAGTATAATATATAGACATTCTTTTTCTATAATACTCTCAGTTTATTGTCAGTCTGTTATAAGAAGAAGAAGTCTATCTCTCTGTTTTTTGTTTTTTTGTTTTTTGTATAGGCACAGAAAATATTGGGGAGATTAGAAAGGGAATTCCCTTGGCCTAAGAGATACAGGGTGTCTCCGCCTTTGAAGTATACTGTCATGGCTCTGTACATGTTCTTTTATTCTCCCCTTTTTTTGGTATCTGGAAACTTTCTGCTCAATTATGGATGATAAAATCAGGCCTCTGTAGCAAGAGATCTTGGTATTTGCACAGGTCAAAGAATGGAGCCTAAGAAGGAGTCTTTCTTTATGGTTCTAGAAGTTATGTTCCATCACTGTTGTTTTAATCAGTCTTCTGTAGTTGGTGGTCTTGGTTTTTGCCCTGATCCTAGAACAAAGCATAGGATAGCGTCTTTCATTATGTTTCCAGAAGATCTGCTCAATTGCAGTGAAACATAAGTGCATTTTTAAGGAAAATTGTTATACTGCCAGTTTAACGCTATGAAAATCTAAGCATGAAAATTTACTAGAAAAGTCACTTGTTGGAGTTTTGCTGTGTCTCTGCAGTACAGCAGACATCTTTGGACTTTTCTCTCCTTGCTTTAGCCTAAGAACTGATCCTTTGCAGCATTTTTCCCTGAGGGCTTCTCTTCCTTGAAGGTGAGTTGACTTGCCCACAAAGGGTGGGGCCAGAGGAGTACAGCTGCAAATATCATCTAGCCAATGAATACCACCACAGCACGTAGAAAAACCCACAAGACAAGCATAAGAATAAGGAAACAACACAGATTAACACCAAGCATAGAGAATGAAGATGACAACTATGATGACCTGAAAATGACCAACCACCTAATTAGTTTCTCAGATATGGAGTTTAGAGAAGAAATATGAAGGTTGTTCACAGAACTCAAAGGAAGCATAGATCGAGTTGAACAGAACACTAATAAGAATCAAGAGAATATGAAGAAAGACATCAGAAAACTCCAAACTGAAATAATAGGTCAAATAACAGGTCTGAAAAACTCAGTAAATGAATTAAAAAACTCAATGGAAAGTCTCTCCAACAGGGTAACAGCAGCTGCAGATAGAATCAGTGAGCTGGATGATGAGATGTATAACAACTCCATACAGCAGCAGAAGAGACTGGAAAAAAGCCTTAAAGCAAATTATCAGATAAAGGAATAATTACTCAAAGAATGTGAACAGATGAAAATAGAAGTCTTTGATAAACTCAACAGAAACAACTTAAGAATCATTGAAGTCCCAGAGACCCAGGAAGAAAATCTCCAGGAAGAGAAAAGCCATGTGTTTAAAGCTATGTAATAAAACTGGGAAGACATCCCAAGGGTGAGGGACCATGTGCAGGACCCCAGAATGATATTTTT
>PVKC010019449.1:0-19091 GCA_004027635.1 Crocidura indochinensis
GATTTGGAAAGACAAGAGCCCCAAACAGATTAGTGGATAAAACATTTTTATTTATATATATGTAGATATATAATAAAATAATACTCAGTAAATAAATACTCAATAAGATAATATAAAATCTTGCATTTTTCTATAACATGGTTGGAACTAGAAAGTTTCATATGAACTAAAAAAATTGAGATGGTTTTACTTTTATGTAGCATATAAGGAAACCAAGCAAAGAAATAGATAAAAATCTGATGAAAACAAATGCTTATCCTCTGACCACAAAACTCTTGAAACCCAAGGTGTTTGGGGGTGAGAAGGCTCCCATGCATGGTGGGAACTGTCATTAGTACCTTGGTACTGAGTGAAATATGGTGATATTATGCCCTCAAATATGAATATTTCATTGCCTGTTACCTTGTTTGTAATCTCAAATTCTTATAAAAGAAATTTCCTGTAGCTTGTATTCAGGGGAAATTGGAGGTGGATGAGATAATAAGGTTACACAGCAGACAAAAGTAAGACAAAGAGAAGCCCTATATTGTGTTTGAACCCATTGCAAAAGCTCCAGGAAGTTAGAAGACTCACATAGAGAAGAGTCACAATTCACTTTTGATGGAGGGTAGGAGAATGAGAAAACTAGCACCAAGATGGAAAACTGACTTTATGTTAAGGTTCCAATTGATTGGCCATGAGAACTGGAAAGACAATGTCAAGAAAGATGATGTAATCACACATGTCTAGGCTGAGCAAATGCCATGAGCAGTAACCACAGTCTCCCGTGAATCAAATTGTCCCGAGTTTTCTAAATCTTCCAAGATCAATAGACTTGTGGAAAGGACATGGAAAAGGCATTTCAAGGGAGAACAGAAAGGTGGTATGAATCCAACCAAGAGTTAAGTTGACAAGAGTAAGAGTGAGGGAGGACTCAGAAGAAATTTCAGAGATGAAATTAGAAAGATTGAAATTCCTTCCAGAGGAATGGATGTGATCCAGTTGCTAAGGGCCTCTCTGGCCAGCAAGCAACTTTCAGACAAGAATGATTTTATGATATTGGAACCAAACCTACTGGCCTTCCTTAGACCCCCTTTGAAAGGGCATGATGACTCAGCTGGTCTGAGAGCTGCCAGGCCACATCCAACAATTCCTGCCACCAAATCACTTTTCTGTCAGTCGCCCTGCCTGCTTACTCTAGCAATCCTTGTGATTTATTCTCCAAAGCAGTTCTCGGAAGTTGAAAGGTCCTTTTAGAGCCAAAAAACAGGAAGCTTCCCCCACCCCTGTCCATTACCCAGCTGAAGGTGCAGGAAGGGATATGTGTCCTCAGACACACCAGCAGTGCAAGTTCCTATTATGTCAGCGGTGTTGACCCTTGCCAGGGGCTTTCTCTGACAAAGGAGAAGAGTTGAATCTCTTCTCCAGCAGAAAGGAAATGACTAACCTCAGGAAATCATCTCTTTTCCCTTCTTCCTCCCCGCCCCCAGACAAATAGAATTGCTATTGAACTTTCACTAAAAATATCAACAACAGCTAAAAATAAGGTGCATCTACTCCGCACTTTGCCCCGGGAAATCCTGACTAAAGCTCATCTTACATCCCCTGCAGTTCTTGTCAAAACAACTGCTTGGGATTCCACTCTACCTGCCCCCTAAGCTTAAAAGTTCATTTTGAAATCCATGTCCACTTGCCTTCCCCACCAAGGAGTGTGAAGACTTACAGGGCACAGTTGTATCATATACGTCTTTCCGAGGGAGAAAGGGCCTTCAAACCTTCCAGAAGCAAATGCCCTCAAGTAGGTTTACTTCCTGTCTAGTTGACTTCCCCCAGGGATCTTTACAGGTTTCAGTGTTGTTGTTGTTGTTGTTGTTTGTTTTTTTTGTTTTTTTGTTTTTTTCTGAAACAGGAAAGAGCCCAGGAATATGGCCTTGTACAGCCTGGAATGGATGCAAGGCAGCTGACCTAGAGGATCCCAGAAGATCTGTTCATAGGAAAAAGCATTGATGAGCATTTGAAGAATTTTGTGTTACCACTGCTTTTGCTGCCCAATTCTGATGCTGTTTTTGTTGTGTTGCTTTATTCTGTGTTGACTTCTGATTCTGCTCAGAGGCCACTCCTGGCTGGGCTTCAAGGATCAGATTTGGTGCTGGTGATTGAACCTGAGTCATGCCAGGCAAGCACCCTGCCTGCTGCATATTGCTCCAGCCCATTGCCTTCTGTTTTGCAGGATTTTGTTTTGCAGCTAGTGTCTGAGGCACCAAAAACAGAGTCCGAACTGAATGCTACAAAGGAACACAGTTTTCAGTTTAATCGGAGATGTATGATGGACAATGAGTTCTCAATGCCAGCACCAAAGAGCTGTGGTGGAAGAAAGAAACTGGTGTGTGTGTGTGTGTGTGTGTGTGTGTGTGTGTCTGCCTATCTGTCTGTGCCTGTGTGTCTCCAGGTGAGACACGCACTCAAAAACTGCTCTTTGCCTTATATCCTGGATATCAAACTCTCACAAATTGCAGTGAGTCCCATAAGTGAGTCCCTATTATTATTCTGCACTCACAATAGCCCATTCATGATGTCACACCTGATCAAATGGACACAGTCAAGGATGGAGTCCTTGTCCTCTGAGCTGTCTCTATTTTCCCATTCTCCCCCCTCTTTTAAGTATATGGAGGTACTGAAGAAGAATAAGCAAGAGTAATGAGAGAGTCTTAAGAGAGAGCTGGAATGGGGGCAGAGCGATGGAGCAAACAGTAGAGTGTTTCACTTGCACTCGGCTAGCCTAAGATAGACCACAGTAAGATCCTCCAGCATCCCATATGGTCCCCAAGCCAGGAACAATTTCTGAGCGCAGAGCCAGGAGTAACCCCTGAGCACCCCACCACCACCACCACCACTAACAAAAAAAAAAAAAAGCCAAAAAAAAGTAGGGGGAAGAGAGATCTTGGACTTTGCGAAAGAGGACAGAGGAGTCCAGTACACATGGAACTAGGCATGGAACTAGGCAAGCAGGCAAGATCACATCTCAGGAGGAGAGATGCGGACCGCATATGTTCAGGTACTGTGTTCCTAGGCAACATGTGCCTCCAACTTGGTTCTGAGGGTCATGACAGATCATATCCTCTAGGGGGCAGTGTGTGCATATTTTTAGCCAGTCAAGGAGCCTGTTTCTTGGCTACTAGAGGTAAGAGCAACAGGAACTGTGGGGGTCTGAGAACAAAATTGCAGTTTAAGAAGTTCCTTAGGTGAACGGAGGCCATCGGTGGGAAGAACTGCACGGTAGGAGGAAAACCAGGTGACACAGCAGAAAATTGGGGGATGAACAGTGCCAAAACTCCACTCAACAGATTAATTCATATTCAACACAAGAATGATTTGATACTCAGCTTGCCATTTGCTAAAGGTTTTTTTTTTTTTTAAGATATTTTTAATTTATTACCTCTTACCTTTCACATTTCAGAAATCCCTGCAGAGTTGTATTTTATTTTCTTGGCTATTCAGGGTGGCGGTCCAAATTCAATTAAAAGCTAGCTGGTTTGAATGGAGTAATAATGATCGATACTGTACTATTGTGGCTTAAAGTGAAGAACTTACTTGCATACGATTATTTAATTATTTACATGCCATTATTTAGGGCCTCACAGATCTATGAAGAAAGCCTCCTCATCGAGATAAACTGTGGCATAGGGATTTTCTGTAATCAAGACCCAAATCCTTAAGGTTTAATGCAGAGTCCTTTCTTTTATTATTATTTAGTGAAGGTTAGTGAACCTCTGGCAATATTTAGTAGCTGGTAGCTGTGATCAGGGTCATTCCTGAAGGTGCCACATGTGGTATTGAAGAGCGAACCGGGGTGGGTGGACTTTAAGAGTTAACCCCTTGTTAGCCCAGAGTGCTAGTACAATGGATAGGGTTCTACCTTTGCAAGCAGCTGACCCAGGTTCAAATCCTGTCTTCCCCTATGGTTCCCTTAGCACACCAGCAGTGATTCTGGAGTTTAGAGCTAGGAATAAGCCCTAAGCACCACTGAATGAGACAAAACCAACCAAACAAACTTAACCCTTGGTAACCTTAGTAGTATTTCTCTGGTGCCTCTTCTCTTCATAATTTAGCAACCTTGCCTCAGAACAATTGGCCTTTGGAACTTTAATGCGTATATCAATCACTTGAGATTGTATTGAAAATGCAGATTCAGGCATAGTAAGCCTGAATGGGACCTAAGCTGGGAATGCCTTGTTGAGTAGCAAGAACCAAAAGGAGAATGTATGTTTTGAGGAAGGGTCAGGGGCATAAAGATATTTACAGTATAATTCCTGTCCTCATGAGGGTTCTATCTAGGAATCTAGGACAAGTACCTGCATTTTCTCTCTAGGACAAGCACCTGAAAGGCCATATCATAAAATAATATATCAAAGGCCAAAGAGCGCATTGGGGACTCCATTATATATCAAGTGAGCAGCAGTGTTCCACGAAAGTTTGGGAGCCCCACCACTGGGAAACAGTTCACAGCTCCTCACCATAGGAATGTGTGAGCTCATGGAGTTACATGACCCAGGAAGGCATAGATCTTACCCAAAAGGCTCCTGGGAAGACTGTGATCACAGGTGAGGTGGAGTGAATTTTGGCCGGAGTGAGGAAATGAAGGGAACAAAGAGCCATGATTCTACTGCCTTTGAGTATAGAGAAAGCTTCATGAGAGACAGTGTTCCATTTAAGCCAAGAGAGGCAGATGGAGTTTTGACAGAGGCTAGAGAAGATTCTTTGGAGGAGGAAACCAATGCAAGGCAAAGTTCTGAATATATTTGGTTAAAGTTGTCAATGTGGAGAGCTGCCCATCGCCAGCCTTTCCTATCCAAATATGGGGTAGAATATTAATTTGGAACCAAGTCTCAAAGCAGAGATTCTCAACTCAGATGAAAAGAAAGATCATTAAATAAGCTGGAAAAGATTTGGGTGCAGGAGCTCCATTCCATAGATTCTGACTTCATCACAGATCTCCCTTCCATGGATAATGGAGTTAAGTCCTGGTACTACAAACCCATTGTAAACTGAAAATGCATTTAACATACCAAAACCTATTGAACATCATGGCTTAGCCTGGCTGACCCGAACCATGCTCTCAACACTTACGTTAGCCTACAGATGGGAAAGATCATCTCACACAAAGTCTTGTTTATTATAAGGTGTGGAATGTCTCAGACAACCTGCAATGTGTAGGCATGATGGGATGGAGCAAAACAAAATCTAACTTCCAACTGACCAGATACTAACAGCCCCAGTAGTACCCAGTGAGCATTGATTGTGGAACTCACAAGTGGAAAGGAGTGGCAGTTTATACCACGAGTGAGTGGTCCGAGAGTGAGTGTTAGTACAAGAAAAGATCTAAGTGAAACATGTCAAGTTGGCTTTCTACTGAATATATATATGACCATGGCCAGCAGCTAATAAAATGGAGAACATGGAGTTGACTGAGAAAAGAGTGTTTCTACCACTTTGCTCAATGCACCTTGAGTCAGTACTAACTCAGCACAGATATGGTGGTGCCATTGCCTTTCTTTCCTTCACAGAACAGGACTTCAAGGGGAGCTAAAATAGGAAGAAATATAATTCTTAAACAACCGTGGGAAGAGAAAGAGAGGGATGTGTCTTCCAGAGAGGGATGTGTGTTCCTGAGAGAAAACAGGCTTCTCGAGTGTAGAAATAAACAAGCAAAGGAACATGGAGAAGCAAGAGAGACATGCTCCAGGGAGAATATGAGCTCCAAAAGCCAATCCTGAATAGTTTTCAAAAGGAACTTTCATACAGATTTTCCAGAGATTTCTTCTGGAATTGTACATACAAAAAAAAAATCTGGGTATTGTCACAGGAAAATTGTGTACTGTTGATTGTCTCATAATATCATGGATTTTTCTCTTGCTTCTCCTTTTTTTAGGAGCCAGTCTTTTTTTGGGTGGATCCTTAACTTTTTGCATCTGGCTGGTAACTCAGTTTCTCCTTTTCAAATAGCTCAAGATTTGCATGGCAAAGGATGTGATTTTCAAGTCTTTGAACTACTTCAGGGCTAGGATATCTCTTAATCAGATTTATTATTTTCCAAAAGTACATTTCCAGTTTTCCCTTACCTATCTTACCACAATGTTATGTAGACTCAACTGGAGAACAGAAAAAATTAGCTTGGTTGATAAGCACTCTCAGGGCTTACTCCTCCTAGCTTTGTGCTCAGGGAATAATTCCTGCCAGGGATTGAGTAACTGTGTCTAGTGTTGGGTTGGCTGTTTGCAAATCAAACATCCTACCCACTGTACTGCCTCTGGGACCTAAAGTAGAAATTTCTTAAGCCAAAGAATTTGCTTGCAACCCCTTTCTGCCAGAGTCAGCCAACCCTAGAAATAGATATGTGTATATAAATATGTATATAATAATTGGCTGGTGATAATTAATTCCATCCAAAAACTGAGAATTGGTATGTCAAAAACCCTTTGTGCTTTTTATGATGAAGCAGGCAAGTAGACAGGAAAATCCCCTCCACCCCACCCCACCCCAGTAGTCTTGGGATATAATAAATACCTCAGACATAATAAAACCAAGAGATGGAGTTAAAGAAGTTACTCTTGTCTCAAGCCCTAAGACTACAAGAACCCACCTTGTGGATAATGGAAGTAAGGCCTGATAAGAGAAGTGCAACAGGAACAAAGGCCAAGAAAAGCCAAAGAAGGTAAACTGATCCTGACCCTTCCCACTAGCAATCACAATAGGACTCTTATTAGGTAGAAAGCCTCACATAGAATAGATTGGTTAAACTCCTGTATAAACCAAAGTTGACCAAAGGAGATATGCAGAGGCGCTGTTTGGGCCCATGAACATGGTACCTGAAACACAAGTTCCCAGATCTCCGTTCCTGAGATGTGGACTATTCTAATTTTATACTGGCTTGGGCACCCATAATCTCTCTGAATTTGGAGAAGTTCACGATCTCTCTTGAGTCTTTCTTATTCTTTCTTCCCTTGCTCAGAATTTCTAGATAAAACCTGGTTTCACTTCACTACTCCTCTCCTGATATTCTTTTCTGTGAGGGAAGCAGGTGGACTTGAAACCCGAGGTAAGATAGTCACCTACAATCATCAATGAGTAAGTGTAGTGGGGTCCACAAGGCAGGGACTTATAGCCCCACTTTTAGCAAGTAAAAATTCTTGTGCCTTCCTCTCAGTCCTAACTTTTTAAACTGAGAATTACAATCCCAGAGAGGGCCTAAAACCGGGTGTGGCACTAATCTGAAAGTAAATTTTTTTGCTATTTATCATCAGCCAATTATTTTTATACATATTTATACATCCATATGTCTTCTCAGGGTTAGCTGACTCTGGTAAAAATGGAGTTGCAAGCAAAATATAAAGAAGTCCTGCTCTAGATCTGCTGAATCAGAAATGTAGGACCTTGAGGAAGAATTTGTGTTGTCTTCCTTCTGGAAGAGAAAGGCAAGTCTGACTTTGAGAATCAAGTGTATAGGGCCTCTCTACTTTTCAGTGTCATCTAAGGAAGTTCGTAGACTAGTTGTAGGAACCTCATTGAATCTTATCACAAAGGCCAAATCTCAATCCTCACCCTTGCTTGATGAATGAGTTGTAACAAGGGGTTAACAAGATTCCCATGATGGCAGTGGGAAAGCAATTTAAATGTAAGAAATGCTGGAGGCTTAAGGTTAAATGTTATTGTTATTTCCCCTTGATTTTTGTGCTCATGGTTGTTGTTGTTGTCACATCTTGTCACATCTCTGCAGCTCATTGTCATTGTAGTGTATGAACAGACATCACTCTCAGAGAGTTCTGAAGCAGTGCTGGTAATTAATCAGGCCTGGACCATGAGCCACATCCCTGTGCAAATGAACTGGCCATTAGTTGAAGGTTGAAGAGTGGTGACCTTCATCATGGAGTTTTAAGGAATAATTTGATAGTGAGTCAGGAAGACTAAATAAACAGCCTGGACAATACACCTGAAAGGTACTGAAAATTCTAGAAAACTCTAAATTCTATTATCACTTCCAGTTTCTCAGACTTCCTTTGTCCACACATGCTTTCATCTTCTGGCCTCCAGTAGAGACTAGAGTACTTGTTCTGAGCGCCTTTAGTGGTGGAATCCTGCCAGCCATTGATCCAACAGTGAGAGTTATCTCAGCAGTGCCACTGCACTCAGGCCTCAATTCCAGCTCATATAATATTTCTGATAATAAGAGCGCCTCAATGAAGCACCCTTTAAAAGGTCTTCACTGTTAATTTGGTGCAGGGAAAAGAGCCAGCACATTATACTCAGTTTTCTCGTCATTGTGCCTCTGCTACATAGACTCTTTGAATGCACATCCATAATGGGATTACTCAAAAGGGAATTCATTACCTGACTTCAGATTTATTGCTTTTTAACTAGAAATGTAAGTTCACACACACACTACTCCTGAACTTGGCTGTGTGATCACAGGGCTTCTCCATTTCAGGATGGGTCTGAGAATTGGTATAAAGGAAATACTGAGTAATTGTGTGGTGGTAGATAGGGAGAGCGGAGTAACAGGAAGTATAGTAGCATGGTTGCTAGGGAACCCTAAGATTCTACTCTCAAATTCTGCTTCCATGGTCTCACCAGAGGGCCTGGAGATGGTCCAGTCAGCTCTCACTGTCATAATTGAAAAGATGCTGAGAAAGCTTGGGACATTGGTAGTGGGAAAGCTGAACTGGTGAAGGGTGGTATACATTGTGTGACAAACTGAACCATGAACAATTTTGTGACCATGTGCTTAAATAAAGTAATTGTATAAACAGAAAAGAAAAGAAGGAATAAAATAAGGAAGGAAGGAAGGAAGGGAGAAAGGGAGAAAGGAAGGAAGGAAAGAAGGGAAGGAGGGAAAGAAGGAGGGAGGGAGAGAAAGAGGGAGGGAAGATGTTGAGCATCCTGAAATGCTCTTTAACTGTAAATGAATGTTCAGTTCTGATGAGCATTAGAGGGAGGTCCAGTTCATTCCTGCACTCGGATGTCATCATCTTCCTACTGGGATTTTGAGAAGTCCATTTGCCTTTTCCATTGGGCTAAGGACCTCAAGGTGAGTTAATAGTCTTGGTTTCTCAGTGTTTTGTTTTATTTCAATCAATATTCACCATCATCACATATATTTAACCTCTCACTGAGACATACCTGACATGGAATACAGCATATCGCAGATTGGAGAGACAGGGTCTTGGCTCTTTGGCAACCCCCAGTTAAGAGGCTGAGACTGTATCCTGTCTTGCACATTTTTCCTAATATAGCAGGGCCAGTGTAGGAAATACCATCTGCACCAGGCTTCTCAGGGTACCCAGCGCCTCCTCTGCTTGACAGACAGGAGCAAAGCGGGGCCCATTTCCCTTCTCCACTTTCCACACAGCATTCTCCTTGTGGAAGGCGATGTGAAAATCTTACTCATAGAGACTTTATGCAAAATAACGATGTAAAATAGATGATACTTGCATGGATAATAGGATCAAGTCAAATAGGACAGGCACATTGATAATTGCAGATTAGAGGGAAATATAATTACCAAACCAAACCAAAGCCAAATTGAGGGGGTAATAAGCATGATGTGTTAGAACTATTGAGTGAGATATTTCCATATAGAAATCCTCGTCCCTGAGGGAACATCTAGCAGTTTTCTTCTGTAGTATGGCTGCACATCTGAAATGGTCCATTGTATTTGTTTGTTTAAAGACTTCACATATTAAAAGGAAATATTATCATCAACAAGATTTTTTTCCTGGCTCTAGGCACTAAGAGGATGAACAATGTCATCATAGGCTATACTACTGCCCTAGACAATCCACTAGCTTCAATTCTTGCTGTGATTTTAAGTTGTGCATGAACCTTGTCAGATAGCCAAATATATTATTTTTAAATGCAAACTAATAGCCCTCATCATCTGCTCTTCCTGAGACAGATATGACAGTGACAACATGCTTATTGAAAGCTATGTTTGTGCTATCAAAATAATGAGACTGTGGCCCAGGATACCTGCTTATTTCAAGTACCTTTTAGTCAATTTGGATTGTCATTGGGGTAACATAAGAGAACAGGGATTAGCAGTGTAGACAGAAAGAAAACAAGGTATTGTCTTCATTCAGTGAACCCAATATGGGCAATTTCATTATGCTCATCAAACTTCCAGAACTACCAGAACATTTACCTTAACATTTACCCCTAACACCAGATCTCTGTACTGGCCAATGCTTGTTCTAGATCTGGGATATCTTCTCAGGGCTTATAGCAAAGTATTCTTGAAAATTTCTGGTAAGATCCTGAGAGTTGATGAAGATAAAATCTGTGAATTCCCAGGGCTGGTTATACCAGGCAGAGCAATACCTGCTTTCGCTTTCTCTCTTTTCTTTCAGTAGTATATGGTGGGGGGAGGGTGTGGCAAATGCTGAGCTCTGAAAACAGGTCATGAAGTCCTATAATCTCTGTTGCTAGGGATGGTGGTGGGTCAGCAGAGATATTTGAAGATGCTTCTAGCAGTTCATTAAGTTGTGGGTGAATGGAAGACTGACTTAGTAGGATTTATGGATGTTGTCACACCATTGCCTAACAGAACAGTTCCAGGCATCATCTAAATGGATATGTGGTGGTGGGGTTGAGAGCCTTTCATAAACACTGAAAAGAGAAACTATTTGGAATGATAGCATGTCTCAGAAGTTTATAACAAAGAAACACTCTTTGGGAATTAACAGAGTGACTGAGATATCCATTTACCTTTCTTTCTTATTACAAAAGCAAATAACACATCCTTTTGTCACTGTAGTGCATCCAAATATTTAGAGATGTTTATAGAGTAAAAGAATAAAGTTTCTCTTTATTCCATTCCCCTTTCCCCAACTATATTCTTATCAGGAAAGTCAGTGCTTCCATTTATCTTTTTATAACTTTTTAATATTAGAATATTCACATATTATAATGAATAAAATAATTGTGCATATACACTTGCATATGGCATCATGATTATATACATCCATAAACATTATATAAAGGCATATATAGTAATGTTTTTAAATCATAACAGAGTCTTACACTTCCTTTGACTACTATTTGACTGAAGATTATTTTTCTATATCAGTAATATAGCACTACTTTGTGTTTCTTATCAGCTATTGAGTGTTCCTTAAGAGGGATTAATTATCATTTGCTTGCATATTATTCAACTACTAATATTATTTATGATTATGATTCATTATGTTATATTCATTCTTATATTATTATATTCATTATTATTATGATTCATTTATTATATTCATGCATTGGCACCCAAGTGAAAAATATTTAAGGATATTTAGTTAGGATTCCCAATAGAATTGGGGCATTTATGTCTTTATAATCAGAATACTATCCAAATATCTTTTGTCTTTTCTTTCTCTTCTTTGTTCTTTTTTTTTTCTCCCTGTGCTTTGATTTGTCTTTATTTCAGGATCGTGGTTAGTGTTTGGTTGTTGTCTTTATTGCTGTGGTGATTTTCAGGTTTTTTGTTCATTTGTTTTTGTTTTGCTTTTGTCTGGGGGGGGTTGATTTTTTTGTATTATTTTTATGTTTTCGTTCCTTTTTCCCTTTCTTTCCTTAAACTGATTTTTATAATCTCTAGAAGGAATCCCACCAATTTTTGCCCCACCCTTTTTACTTACTTTCAAACAGAACCACATAACTTGAACCATTTTGTTCTGCCTCACAAATTGAGGGGGAAATAATGGAGGACACCAAGACCAAACATTCGTATGAACTTTGAGTAGAAATAAAAAATGATCAGACTTAAACACCAAATCCAAAGCCAACTACAACAGAATCGATAACCATTCTACAACAAGCTAGACACAGAAGGGACCACTTATACTAGAAGCCCGGGAGGCAAAGGAGGGGTGATATAGGATGCATGCTGGGAACAGGGGTGGAGGGAGCAGAACATTGTTGCTGGGAATGCCCCTGACTCAATGTCACTATGTACTTAAAATCCTACTGTGAATAATTTGTAATCCACTTTGGTCAAAATAAAAATTATTAATTAAAAAGTTACCCCATTTTCTTTTTTTCTTCCCTTCAAACAGAACCACATAACTTGAACCATCTTGTTTAACTTCTCAAATAGATGGGGAAATAATGGAGGGTACCAAGACCAAACAGTTGCAGAATTACTAAGCAGTAATAAAAATGACCAAACTTAAACACCTAACCCAGAGCCAACAACAACAGAATCAATACCCAATCTACAACAAGCTAGATACAGAGGGTACCACTTATAATAGAAGCCCAGGGGTTAAGGGAGGGGGAGATGGGATGCATACTGGGAATGGGGGTGGTGGGAGGACAACTTTGGTGTTGGGAATTCCCCTGATTCAATATCAATATGTACCTAAAATATTACTGTGAAAGATATATAATTCACTTTTGTCAAAATAAAAATGATTATTATATACAATTAAAAAAGGAGATAGGAGGCTTAATACACTACAAATAAATAGAGCTGAGTTTTTAAGTCTGATCATCAGTTCCATGAGCAAGTTGTTTAGCTATATAAGATTCATGCTTTTCACAATGAAATAAGGAGGATATTACCAATCAATAAGAAGCATTAGGAGGATATATGTGGTAACACCTAAAAACACTTGGCATGTTGCAGGCTCTCAATAGGCCACAGTTTTTTTTTTAAGGATTCAATCTTGACCTGAACTTTACTAGCAACTTCCAGAAGTTGCTAAGAATCAACATACTGAGAACAAACATCCAGATTAACATGTACCTAACAACCTCATTTGGGAGTGCAGAATGATAGTACCTTGCATGCAACCTACCTGGATTTGATTCTGCTATCCCATATTCTCCCTTGAACTCATCAGGAGTGATCCTGGAGCACAGAGTCAGGAGTAAGTTCTGACTGAGCACAGCCTGATGTGACCCAAAAATAAAAACAAAAAAATTTAAAATTTTTTGAATTTTATTTCTTCTTTAAGGTCAATACTGTATTTGCTGCTTCAACTTTGAGGCAACATCTGAAATCCAATCTCAAGAAGTAGACTCAGCACCACAAAGCATCCCATCTGGATAACTTGGACTATGAGTGGGTTTTACAAGAAGTTGGGCTTTCTGAAATATCTGCTCCCAGAATAATATTAAGATTATCTTCGGGGCCCGGGAAATAGCATGGAGGTAAGGTGTTTGCCTTTCATGCAAAAGGTCAGCGGTTCAAATCCTGGTGCCCTGTATGGTCCCCCGTGCCTGCCAGGAGCAATTTCTGAGCATGGAGCCAGGAGTAACCCCTGAGCACTGCCGGGTGAGACACAAAAACCACACACACACAAAAAAAGATTATCTGGCATTCCCTAAGCACACTGATATAGATGTCCTATCTCACTTGTTACTCTGCTTTGCCTTGGAAAGTTGTCTCTCCCTGTCCAATCCCCTGCTACATCCGAGGCTAGATCTATCCATTCTATTCTCTCCTTCAGCTTCTTAGCTTGTGGTATACTATTGGTACCTCCAGTTGTCCTTTATATTCATTCTATTCTCTCCTTCAGCTTCTTAGTTTGTGGTGTGGTTGTACCTCCATTTGTCTTTTATATTTTGCTGGGGGGAGCATCTCCTCAGGGGATACTTATTTTTAACTTCCTTTCACTCATTTTATTATTTCATTTTCTAATTTCCAGCTGGGGTAGAAACCCTTTTGTGTACCTGATCCCTCTGATTAGAGGGGAATATTTTTCATGTGATTTAACCTAAGTAATAGCTAAGGCAGGATCACTCATTTATTGCCAAGAAATCAATTAGAGTTTATAAATCTCCATGTCTGGTAATGTCTCATCATCCTAAGCCTTATTTCATGTATTTAATTCCTTCTCTTAGCTAACAGCTGCCACCCACAAAAGAGAAGTAGAAGCCAGCATAAGGGACTACTTAGGAGATGCCCATTTATCTAAAAAGAAGAATTTTCATGGTGAAAAAGGATGATGTAATTTAACTGACAAAATTATGTTCCATGGCCAGACTCTCACAAAGGTATTCTGAAACCTTGTTAGATGCTTGGAGTAACATGGTGGAGAGAGAAGAGTATCACAATCCAAAGTTCTGCTCTCCCTTGTCATTGACCTTGTGGGTGGCCTGGATATATCTTCTGAACACTTCATTAATTTCTCTGAAAACAATAAGGTTAATTTCAATACTTACCTCATCAATTCACTGTGGAAGTTAAATAAGTCTCATGAAAGTAAAGTGTTTACTACATATCATACAGTTATTGTTACCTAAATGTTGATTGTGGTATTTGTATATATGAATTCAGTATCTGAAGCAGGTTGTCTCAGATATAACACTTTATCTGTCATAAATTTCCTTATACTCTTAAATAGGTAACTTACCTATAACACTTTATCTGTCATAAATTTTCTTAGTACTCTTAAATAGGTAACTTACCCCTTCTGAATGTGCTTGCTTATTTTTAAGCAAGAATGATAACAATAAATCAGAGACTCTTTTGAGAAGCAATGGATAATATAAAGTACTAGAGTAAAGTATTGGAGTACTAATATAAAGTGGCTAGAGAAATAGAGTATAAAAATGTTCTTGCCTTGAGCTGGAGCGATAGCATTTGCCTTGCATGCAGAAAGATGGAGGTTCGAATCCCAACATCCCATATGGTCCCCCAAGTCTTCCAGGAGTGATTTCTGAGCATAGAGCCAGGAATAACCCCTGAGTCTTGCCGGGTGTGAGCCAAAAACAAACAAAAAAAATAATCTCTTTCCTTGCATGAAGTCAACATGGCTCAATCCCTGGCCCTGGCCCTGACCCTGTATATGGTCCCAAAGCACACCAGGAGTAATTCCTGATCATAGTGCCAAGAGTAAACCTGGCCGGCCACCACCTTCTTGGCAGAAAAACAGTCTGGCTCTTCCCCCAAGTTCCAAAATAAAATAAAGGTCATGGATACTTCCTAGGTATTCTGGCCCAGGCTGATATTTCTGTGGCATTTTCAGAAAGAGGGAGGAAGGTACAGATCTGCATGAACTACAGCAGCCCAATGTCACCCCCTCATTCTCTGAAAGAAATGGCCCTGCTCTGGAACTTAACATTATCAAACTTCTAAGGCACCAAATTTGTTTTAGATTAAATTCTGGACCACATATCTGCTCTCAGATGTACCACCTCAATAGCTTAGAGCAGTGTCAGCCCAGTAGTATCACAGTATTCCTATCAAATTTGATAGGAAAATTACATAGTAACTTCAAATCTCAGTGATCCTAGATAGTGATACAGAATGCTCACCTAGAACCAATCACATTCCAATAAATCCTTAGACTTTACAATAAACACTGTGAAGAGACAGAACAATCATTTCAAATTGATCTGAGTTTATCTAAGTTCCAATAATTCCATTTGCCCTTGTGTTGTAACAAGTAATATAAAGTAAATTTGTTTGTGCCTGCATAGAGGCAGACCACGAGTGGTGGGAGATTGAAGACACTGTGAAGGGAGGTCATATTGGTGGTGGGATTGGGGTTTTAATATTTAATGTCTGAAGCAACTGTATTATAAACAACTTAGTTAATCATGGTGTCAAAATAAAAATTAGAAGGAAAAAAGTATAAATTCGATCACTGTTGGTTTGGTTCCCAGACCAAATATATATACATATATATACACACACAGAAATAAACATCAATATAACATTGGTTCATTTACTTTTGGCAAATAACATCACAAGATATTTGTAACATGCCCATACAAATTTGTTTTTGTAGTGACCATAGTTTCCTGTCTATTTTTTCAGTGTCTTATAAATTTTAGTTTTCAAATAAACATAGGCCTAGCAGAGAATTATCTGGAGACATAGAATGGCTTTCCTTATTAATATGTTTTGGATTTTATTGATGTAGCTGTTGGACCTTGGACCTCAGCCAAACTAGTCATCTCTAGAGAAACAAATGGACCTAATTATAAGGTGGTTTTACCTAAGAGGTTAGTTTAAGCTATGTAATTGGATGCTGGCATTATAAGAAGCTTGCAGTATATTACATTGCATTTTGATATTAACACATATTGTTTTACTGCTATGCACATGATGTTTAGAGGTCTTGGCTTTCAATTCTAGAAATATCCCCCCCAACCCACTTTCAATGGGGACCAATCGTCACTCCAAATCCCGTGGTTCTTCTGAAAGCTGACTGTTGCTCAGGGACTCCAATTTTTCAGGCTAGTTGCTCTGTTGAAATGAGTCTTTGCTACTTATAAGTCTTGTTCCTTAATTTCATTTGGTTGAGGCAAGAGACAAGTACCTCATTTTAATTAGAATTTGAAGCAAACTGCTTTATGTTATTGTGTGTGATTCCACACTGAACATACTACATCAAAGACAGCTGTTGATGGAGCCAAGCATCTTGTTTATTCAGCCTAAGACATAAAAATCCTTTTGTTCACTGCACAAGCTCTCTCATGACTGTGCTTCTAATATATCCCATGGAACAAAATGACGTGCCCTGAGGCTCTCCAAGCTAGTAAATGTGTTAAGCAAGAGGCAGGTAATAAGCACAAGGCCCATGAAAATGTGGCATCACCATGTCATTAAATGGGCAAATCACAGGCTTTATCCGCTCTTCTTCGTGTCTTTGCTGGCTCCCAGCAAATCACAGAACCCTCTGAGGGATCCACTCTCCCCAGCTGCCCTGAGGAAGGTGGGAGCTTGTGCTGCAGAAACAGGGCTGTACTGCTTTCGACCTGCAATTAAGTCCCTGCTGCTCTCCAAACCAATGAGTCCTTCCAAGTAGTAATCTAATTTATTTTTCCCATTTTGGAAGTAATGCCAGCACCGGCGCGTTCATCATTTTAGACTCATGGATTTTAATTCCTAATTCAGACTTGTTTGTTCAGTAGAAGGTAAACAACCCCCAAGCTATCACCACCCCTTTTATTTGGAAAGAGAGTTTCAGTTGGAGAAGATAAATAGCATGTCAACCCTGGTTTGGAGGGGCTGCAACTGAATAATTTCTCCTTTCCTACGCCTGTCTTCAGCTGTTGTGGCCCAGTGTGACTCTGGCAACAGTGTGCTGGCTTGGCTGAGCCCTTATTTAGTTAAATTGGATCAATACCTCTAAGCATTTTTTTCTGGTATAATAATCTCAGACTAATCCTTGAATTCACAAGTAGAAACAACACATGGATAAGGATGACTTGCTTCTCACTATATCTATCTATCTATCTATCTATCTATCTATCTATATATATATATATACATATATATATATATATACATTCATGAACCTAAAATCAACCCGTTTACTGTATAATCTCAAGAGCCCTTTGAAAATTAAAATAAAGACCACATTTAGACAGTTGATGGACTCAAATGGCCTTTGGGATGCATCAATTCAATTTCTACAAGTATTTATTGGGTGCTAGTATACACAAGGAGACATAAGGAGAGAGGAAGATCAGTAAGGCATAATCCCAGTTCTCAACTAGAATTTAGTATCAGGCTGTAAAAACATGAGTGTCTAATTAATTGTTATTTAGATGTGGCTTTGTTCCAAGAGGATTTAAGATAAAAGAATCCTGGATAAAATATATAAGACTGGTAAAAATGGATTTTTTTTTTAAAAGTGTTAAAGAAAATAAAGGGTTTGGGTGTTCAAATAAAACCAAAAATAAAGTAATTTGAGAGACTATTTACCTGGAGAATGATGCTTAGTAGTGCTATGCCATGACTATCTTGGAATTTTCTAAAAGACTACAAAAAAACAAAAACAAGACTTAGTGCATGATTGCCAATGTCTGTATTGATCTTACTCAGAAAAAGAAAAGTAATGGCCGGAATAAAAATGATTCCATCTCTGTCACATAAAGAGGATGTTTGTTCATTGGTGCTAGTCAGTATTCACAGCTTACATCAAGGGAAAACAATCAGATGAGATCGGGCACATTCCAAAATGGAGCAAGGAAAATCTTTCAACAAATGGTGGCACAACTGGTTAGCCCCTTGCAAAAATACTAATTCAGACCCCCATCTAACACCATGCACAAAGGTCAAATTTAAATGATTAAAGGCTTTAATATCAGGCCTGAAACCATAAGGTATATATAACAACACATAGGTAAAACACTCCATGACCTTGAGACTAAAGGCATCTTCAAGGAGGAAACAGCACTTTACAAAGAAGTGGAAGCAGAGATAAACAGATGGGAATATATTAAGCTGAGATTCTTCTGCACCTCAAAGAAAATAGTGCCTAGGATACAAAAGCCATCCACTGAATGGGAGAAACTATTCACCCAATATCCATCAGATAAGGGGTTAACATCAAAAATATACAAGGTACTGACAGAATTTAACAAGAAAAAAATCATCTAACCACATCAAAAAGGGGAGAGAAAAAATGAATAATTTGTCAAAGAATAAACACAAATGGTCAAAAGACACATGAAAAATATGTTCCACATCACTAATCATCAGGGAGATGCAAATCAAAACAATGATGAGGTATCATCGCACACCACAGAGACTGGCACACATCACAAAGAACAAGAAAAATCAGTGCTGGTGGGGATATGGAGAGAAAGGAACTCTTATTCACTGCTTGTGGGAATGCAATTCAGCCTTTATGGAGATTGTTCAAAAAACTGGAAATATGATCCAATTATATACCACTCCTAGGAACACAAAAATACAATTCAAAAATCCCTTCTTTACACCCATATTCATTGCAGCACTATTTACAATAGCCAGACTCTGAAAACAACCAAGATGCCCTTCAACAGAGGAATGGCTAAAGAAACTGTGGTACATTTACACAATGGAATATTATGCACTTGTCAGGAGAGATGAAGTCATACATCTTTCCTATGCATGGATGGACATAGAAACTATTAAGCTGAGCGAAATAAGTCAGAGGGAGAGAGATAGACACAGAATATTCTCACTCATCTATGGGTTTTAAGAAAAATTAAGGACATTATTGTAATAATGCCCAGAGACAATAGAGTTTAAGGGCCAGAAGGACCAGTTCACAATATGAAGCTCACCATAGAGTGGTGAGTACAGTTAGGGAAATAACTATGCTAGCAACTATCATGATAATCTT
>PVKC010019450.1:0-19094 GCA_004027635.1 Crocidura indochinensis
AAAGAAAGAAGAAAAAGATTTTTAGACTATGTGTTTCATGGTCAGAACCTACTCCTGGCTCTGCTGCACTCAATTATTTCTGTTCTTTAGAGGACTTTTGGGATGCTGATGATTGCATCCGAGTAACTGCAAGCAAGGAAAATCTCTACCTGCTAAACTGTCATTGAGACTTCTATTCAATTGTTTTGAATGAAGATTGAGACCTGATGAATTTCTTTGATTGCTGGATCATACTTTATGATTATTCAGTTTCTCACAACTCTAACTTTTTATCTATTGTGAAATCCCCTTGGATGCAAATAAAATTTTATTCAAAATTTTACTTCAGTGAATTTATAATTATGTATACCATATTTGAAGATTTTAAGCCTTTATATCATCCCACCCTTCACATCCCTAATTATAATTAGAAATTATCTTACAAATTCAAAATGATCACTTTTTTTTACCTCAGCAATTCAGTTTTAAAATCTATTGTTGTTCTGAAATTGCTATACATTTTTTTCTGCAAAAACTAATCTACACTTAGTTTCATCCAATTGATTATCTCAGTTGATCTCCTCCTCCTCCTCTACTTCCTCCTCCTCCTCCTCTCACCCCCCACCCCCCACCCAGGCATGGGACCATATGAAATGCCTGGAATTCAAACCACCTTTGGTCCCGGGGCGGCCACTTGCAAGACAAACAACCTCCCGCTGTGCTATCACTTCAGTTCCTTAACTTTCTTCTTATATATGAAATCCTTGTTATGTCCTTCTCTTCTAACATTTTTAATATTTAACATTTTTAATGTTCTAACACTTTTCCTCTAATATTTCATATAACATTTATACTGTTATTTATGTTTGATCATTTTCACTGGGATGGGCTGCAATTTTCTGCTTCAAGTAATACGTGATTAATTTCTAAGCATTCAGAATTTGATTTATTGATAAATGTTTTGTTTCCTATAATTTTTCTTAGATTCAATTCTGCATTTTCTTCCTCTGTGCAAATCTCTTGTTCTAGTAGTCTGTCCTAAATATTATACCTGGTGGTGTTTAGAAATTCATCTTCATCTCTTAGATTAAAACAAAATTCTCCAGGTTCTTTCTTAGCTGTCCCTCAATGCTTGACCTCAAAACTATCTAAAAGCTATAGGGAGCCTCACATGTGTTCCTTGTCTCTAAGGTATCACTGTTCTCATTTACTTGATCATTTTTGTTTTGAATTGACACATTTTGTTTCTTTTAGACTCCAATTTTAGCAGATGCAGAAGTAAGCCTGTAGTGTTTTTGAAAAGTGAATAATACTTTTAAGAATAGTCATATAGCAAATTTATATCAGATATATACAAGGTTGATTTTTGAACAAATTTCTTTTTTGAACTAAATGATACATAAAATGCTCTTTTCATGTTTAATCCTAACGAAGATCTTACATTAGTTTTGCCTAACTATGCCAAAAAGTTTCTATTGATATGAATTTAGGAGCTAAAATTATTCCATTACATTACCTTCATAAGGTAGATTAGCTACAATTTCTCTTTAAGGATAGGAAAGAAATATATAACATGAAATCTGCACAACTAGATGGAAATACCTTTTAAAATAATTAAAATTGGGGCTGGAGAGATAGCATGAAGTTATTGCATTTGCCTTGCATGCAGAAGGACAGTGGTTCGGATCCCGGCATCCCATATGGTCCCCTTGTGCATGCGAGGAGCGATTTCTGAGCGTAGAGCCAGGAGTAACCCCTGAGCGCTGCGAGGTGTGACCCAAAAAACAAACAAACAAAAAAGAAAACCTTAAAGTTGATTTCTAAAATTAAATGTTTTCTGTCACCCAAACCTGATATCCAATACTAAATCAAACATGGGTACTTTATTAAATTCATACATGATATTTTTTTATTTTTAAATCTAATTTAACACACATATAAACAAGTATTAAAAGATTATTGGTTTTTAATAATAACAATGCCGCATACTTACATTATTTTGCAGGTTATTGAATCAGAAAAAAATTAATGACTTCAGATAATTATTTTATTCTTATGTAAGCTATTAAAATTATGAAAGAATCAAGCAAGTCAGGCTTTACAGAAAGCGTAAGAAAATGAAAGTTAATGATCTATTTTGATTAGGGTTAGTGAAACAAATCAATGTCTTATGGACTGAAAAACAGTGTTTTCTGAAGATTCAGTGGGAAATTCAATCAATAGGAACAGAAAAATAGGGACTTGAGCAGTAGTGCAAGGAGCAAGGTCTGCCTTGCCTGCACTAGCCTAGGACGGACCACGGTTTCATGCCCTGGCGTCCCATATGGTCCACCAAGTCAGGAACAACTTTTGAGAGCATTGCCAGGGGTAACCCCTGAGTGTTACAGAGTGCTCCCCCTCCAAGAAAAAAATGGAAAGAAAAGAAAGAAAAATAAGTTCATGCTCTGGATACGTTAGCTTCAGCTTTCCCAAGTTACTAAAATTTTCTGAGCAGAATATTCTTAGTCTCATGTGTAAATAACAATTATATATTCTCAAATATGCTCTATAAACTCGAGCAATACATTCTGATATTTTCATATATACATGATCATTTTATTCATTAAATATTTAATATATATAGTATATTAAAATAATGCATGCTAAATGTTATAGTAAAGTGATCATTTAATGTAACCAATTGGCAGGAAAATATATTAAAATGCCATTATTATTAATAAAAATTAAAGAACAAATTGTACTAATTTGAAAGTATAATTTAGAGCTAATAAGCTGATTTTCAAGATATTAGACAGTACATTGACTCTAATAAAATTATACTACAGAGTCTAATCTATAACAGATTAACATATCTGAATTAGATATCATGGGGAAGAGTGATAGCACAGCAGAGTGTGTTTGCTCTGCATATGGCTGACCCAGGTTCGTTTCCAGGCATAATATATGGTCTCCCAAACCTGTTAGAAGTGATTTCTGAGTGCATTGCCAAGAGTGACCCTTGAGTACTTCTGGATGTGACTCAGAAAAAAAATGACTTCATGTTATTTTTTAACATATATAGATGCTAAAACTAAATACTTTATTTAAAGAGATGTACAGATATTGGAAATAAAATAATTTCCAAATGAACAACACAAACATTTTGGGACAAAGTTTCCTAAAATAAGAAATGATAATTGAAAAAGAATGCTATTATAATAATATTCTAAATAAAAACATTATTAAGGACTGTAATTACAACAATTGATTATATAAAGATTTCAGATACATAATATTCCTACCTCTAACCCAACTACCCTTGACATTATCTTTTCAATAATGAACACAGTCTTTCTTCCCTCACCATATCCAAGCAGGAGTTCTTGATAGAAACATTTTTTCTGTTTAATTATTTTAGCATAGAGCTCATGCATTTAGAATCTATAACACGTTGGAGTCCCTTAGCCCCAGTTTCTTTCACCCCCTTTATTTATAAGTGTCCTCATATTATTACATCCTTTTATTTATTTCATTTTTTCCTTGGTATTTTGTTTTTATAATTGAGAGCGTGTTTGCCCACCTTTGATACCTTCCATTCCCTAGACCAGTTATTATATAAACTATAGATTAGTGAGAATATTTGGTATTTTTACTTGTTCTTCAGATTTCCATAAGTTCAATAAATAAAATGTTTTAGTTTCATCCAAGTTTCAGAAAATCATATCATTTAATCATCTCATAACTGTATTGCATTTCATTGTGTATATATAATACAACTTTATTATTCACATCACTTTTGTTGAACACCAGCTAGTTAATATCTCCTGACTAATGTACTATGTGCTATAGTGAATATAGGTGTATATATCTTTTCAAATGAATGTGATTTTGTTGTGGGAATAGCTATCAAGCAATGGAATCTCTGTCATATGTGAGCTCTAGTCCTAGTGTGCTTTTGTTTTGTTTTTAAATATATTTTCAATTGATTGCCATGAAATACAGTTACAAAGTTGTTCATTATTGAATAGACAATGTTCGTTGAATATGCATTTTCATATAAAGTCCAACACCTATTCATTCACTAGTGCACATCTCCCACCATCAATGTCTCCAGTTTGCTTCCTTGCTTCCTTCAGTTCTCTCTCTCTCAATCTCTTCTCTCTCTCTCCCTCTCTTTCTCTCTCTCCAAATGCTTGTTCTAACTCTTTTTTCCCCTTCTATACAGTTTGGTTTCTAAACTGTGTATATGCATATGACTTTATTTCCTTTCAGCACAGTTCTTGTCTAGTGTGATAATTTTCAACTATTATTATCATAGTTGTCTCTTCTTCCCTAAACTGTGGCAAGCTGCCTATAATGGACCAGTCCTCTTTGCTCTTATTTCTATTGTCTTTGGATATTATTACCATGGTATTTTAAAAATTTCACAAATGAATGTGATCATTCTATGCATATCTCTCCCATAAACTTATTTTTCTCATCATAATACATGCCATATCCATTCATGTATATGCAAATATCGTGACTTTATTTTCCTTAAAAATTGCATCATATGTGTTTCCGTCAAAAAATGGAGAGAAAAGATGAATAGAAATTTTCTCAATGGTTAAAAGACAAAAGAAATAATGCTTCACATCATTTATCATCAGGGAGTTTCAAAGCAAAATTATAATATGTTGCCACCTACTACCAACTTCAGAAACATTTTCAGAAAAATGTTTGTTCATATATGTACCCCATTTTTTTTTGATATAATAGAAGAGATTGATGTCAATTTTGTGGGGAATTTAATCTTGGTAATTAACTCATTAGCAGATGTGTGTGAAAATGCATTTTATCTTTAAGAATGGTGTCTTGATTTTAGCCCACTTTACATTTGCCATATAGAAAACTTTAGTATTATTCTCATTTATTATTGTTTAGTCCCTCATTTATTTCTCCTGCATGTTTTGCTTATATTTTTCTTCATGCATTAAATGTAAGATCTCAAAATCTCATATATTATTTATACAATGTTAATAAAAATAAAGGTATTTCTCAGAGTTGAACTCATAAATTCAGTAGAAAGTAGTATTTGTATACTCTCATGGAAAAAAAATCTATCCCTTATTTTTTAAATGATATTATCTGAATTCCGTTATTTGAAGGTTCCAAATATGTCTTCATATAAGGAATCTCACTTAGGTCTATATGTTAATGCTCTCACTTCACTCTTCAATCGAAATTATTTTATTCCAAATGTTTTTGTACTGGATTATTAATATACCTCTGTAGAATATTTTCACATTTATTTCT
This sequence comes from Crocidura indochinensis, assembly GCA_004027635.1. Lineage (NCBI taxonomy): Eukaryota > Metazoa > Chordata > Mammalia > Eulipotyphla > Soricidae > Crocidura > Crocidura indochinensis. Next base: position 5,254 of record PVKC010019450.1, read on the forward strand.
ACAATTTTCTTCATGTATCCATTAATTCACCTAACATTGTGATATCCTACTCTCTTTAGTTTTTAAAATCCAATTTCCACCAAAAATTTTAAATTGACTTGGGTTCTGTATTTGACTCTTTTTAAAAGGCAATCTTGACAAAAATAAAACTAAAAAAAAATCAAAACTAAAAAATATCAACATTTCTGGAAAATTTTATTATGAAATATTACTTATGTTTTAAATAGCTTCCTTTGCATGTCAGAAGTCATTTTAAAAGTGGTCTGTTTAATGTGTGGTCAGTCTGACTTTGATTGCTACTATTAACGGATATCTACAGCTCTTTTGTGTTTTTCAGGTGGGGTTCATTATCATTATCAGGTGATTTAAATTGGATAATGTATGAGCATAATTTCAGATGGTTGAAAATCTCTAGACAAAGAGAAATAATAAATTATAATACATGAAGAGGGAGTTCACGTAGAATTAGAATCCTTAAAAGACTAAAAGGTTTAACTCCCGTTATTTTCACTAAAAGGGAGACATAAAAAAATAACATCCATAAAATGCATAGATCATGAAGAACTGTTGACTTTTAAGATTTATTAAACTGTGATTTAAAAAGAATAGAAATCACATCCCTCCATAAATGATCAACTCATATATATTGGATTGAGTCTAAAAGAAAGATTGTAATCGTGTTAAAAGATAACTGTATTCTTTAAGGCCTGAAAGATAATACAGCTGGTAGGATGCTTGCCTTGTAAAAGGTTGACCTGGATGTGGTCCTTGGCATCCCATATGGTCCCCAATGCACTTCCAGGAGAGATTCCCGAGTATAGAGCCAGTAGTAAGCCCTGAACATGATTGGATGTGACCCTAAAACTAAAATAAACAACCATATTCCATTTTAATATATTCTAGTCTCTGCTTCTTATACACAGTTGCTTATATAAAATACAATTTTAATGAGGTTCAAAGACAGAAACCAATACCCTGGGAAAAATAAAAATGATTCAGAGCCAAAGCTACCTTTGAAGCAATCTCTTTTTGGCAGTAATGATTTTTTGTAAACAGAGATGGGAAAAAAAGACAGACATGTGTGAGAAAAATGGGATACATGCAAAGTCATAAGTAATGACTAACAAAGACCAATTGCAGGTGAGGAAATCATACAGCAGATATTTCTGCTTATGTACTTGAGAAAATGTCAAAGAAAAGTGACTAAAATTGAATCACTATTTTAGAACATGGTTATATATCTGAAGGGTCATCTTTGTTTAGTTTGAGTTCTTTCCTAGAGAACACTGAGGGATGTTATCAGTATATATGGAAAACATCTTTTCTGGGAAGATGGAGGATAAAAGGAATGGAGTAAGGCAAATAGAAGTTTAAAACACCAGAAGGCCTGAACTCTGAATTGTATTCATTGGCATGAGAGTGAAGAAAATGGAGTGGGACCAAAAGAAACTTCAAAGAAAAAGTCACATTTCTTTTTCACCTATTCCTAGTATATCTTCTATTGGCAAGAATTAATACCAGTTGAATAAAAGAATAATTAAAAATAATCCACTGACTCTACATTTGTTTTATTTCGATTTTATTTAGGGGTGCTTTTTGTTCTATTGGTTGTTTTTAGTTTGGGACACATTCAGCTGTACTGAGGAAATACTTTTGCTTCTGCACTTAGAAACGTTCTTGGAAGGCTCAAGGGACCATATGGGATATCAGGATTGAATCTGTAACTGTAGCTTGCAAGTCAATGCCCTAGCCACTGTGCTCTAACTAACCTCTCTAAGCAACAATATAGGCATGGAATGTTTATTGCTCAACTCAGTGTCAAGAAAACTCTCTCTCTATCTCTATCTCTCTCTCCCCTCTCTAATTTACTTTGTAACATTTGTGGCATTACTATATAAAATATTGTTAATGATGCATTTTCATGACTGGTATTCAACACCATATCGTTTAAAAGAGTGTCCACTTTCTTTTAAGATGGGCAGTTAAGTTTCTCAGATGTTTTTATGGTGAGAATTCTCAAGAACCAGATATCATAAATATATATGTTTCACTCAGACTTTCAGTTTTAAAAATTGACTTCTTTAACAAAAAAATGAAGCAAAACAAAACAGAACAGTAATGAATGCAATAGATAATTTTGTGAACACAAAATCACTTTGCATTCAATAATGGACCCTGTTTGTTCTTCAAATGTTGTTCAGATAAATTCAGTTTTTTGAAATTAGGCAATCATGATAAATACAGAGCTTTTCAACGTCTAGTCTATCTCTTCAACATTTTCATCAATTATTAAAAATATAATTGAAACTCTCTTACTTGGATATAAAATGTTGTAAATTGGTTACAAAATTACTTGTACATAGACATTTTGAAGTAATTTTCAATTTATAGGGCCTAATTTTAAAAGAACCAGCAATTTTCTGAAATGTTTTTCAACTCTGGTAAATTTTGTACTATCATAAGCTGACATTTGCTAGTGACCTTCAATGAGTATTTTAAGATTTATTTTTAAATAAGAAAACCTATGTAACTTACATCAAAACTTATTGACAAAAGTACCTGGTAAATCATCGCCATAATTTTTACAAAATCAGACCATTATGGTATGATCTCATCTATCACTCACTTATATTCTGGAACTTAACAAAATGATAGCCTAGAGAGTTGTTGAAATATCTATCCTTGAGGAGGAGACATTTAAGGGATGAATCATATACTTTAGGGGAACCACAAATCCTCATACATTAGTCATTTCTTTAAAAGTATTTTTATTTCTGTAACTTAAAAATAATGCTACGGTATACTGGAAATGTCTCTTTATACTGTAAGATGGTATTTATGAATATATAACATAAAATAATCTCATTTATTCCTTGACCTCCATGAGTGCAGTGAAAAAATATTTCAATGAGGAAAATATTTTAATATGTACTAAAATAACTATTTCAAATAGTTACCTATATACAGCTAAGCCAAATATCATCTTGATATCAGTAATTTGTCAAACTTTTATTACAGAGATAGTATTTTACAGATTTAGAACATGATATTTACTGAAGAAATGAAGATATCAGAAAATCATGGTGTTTCATAAATCAAAACAAAAAGTATGGGCCAAAGAGGTAATTAAAATTGCTTGAGGTACTGGTGAGAGACTCATTTCCAAATTAGATCAGGAAATCAGAGCCCATCCACAGCCAATCACACTATGATGAAAGATATATTCCAACATTTCTAAACATGTAGTGATGGTAACCTGGAAAGGGATCTTGGAGCACAGGTTAGCTTTGTCCTATGAGCAGGAGGAACTGGAAATTAACAAATAAAGATTTCCTATTGAGTAAAGTCAAGAATAGAAACATCACTTCTGTTATACATTGTGCTTATTACCAATATCATGGGAACCTCTAGTCTAATTTTAAAATTGGCACATTTTCATAACATTTAAAAAATTAAAGTGACACTGTACTAAAAAGTATCAGTTAAGTCTGCACCAATGACTGTAAGCATAGTACCAGGAATTCAAGTTACTAGGCTTTTGAAGTCCAGCACTTCAACTCTGTACTATATATTTCAGGTACCTATATTCACTTTTTTTTTTAAAGACAGTGTCAGAAATTACTGGCAGTTCCTCTTTTGTTAATAGACTCATATAATGAAACTGACAAATAATGCCAGAGCAATAACAGACAATAAGGTGTTTGCCTTGCATGCAGCTGACATATGTTCAATCTCAGAATGCCATATGGTCCACTGAGCCCCATAATTGACCCCTGAGTGAAGAGTCAGGAGAGAATCCTGAGTACCACACACTGTGTCCCCAAAACTAAACAAAATAAAAATAATGCATAACATTGTATAATGTAAGGTAATCATGATGATAATTGAAACAAAAGCAAGAACATTCCTATTCTAAATATTCCATGCAATCTCAATTTCACAAGACCTAAACAAAAAGTGAACTGTCGATGAAGACTTACCTTGGCATGTTAATAATCAGAACAAAGTACTATGATGGACTGAATATTAATGTAAATTAGACTTCATCTTTCCTGATGGAACCATACAGCAAAGAAAGATCTTGTCAAAACTCAAGGACCCATATTTTACAATGAGCTTACTATACTGCTTTTTTGGAGGGGAATAATAAAGATTATTAATATTTTGCTTATAAGGATCTATTTTGCTTGACTTCCATAACTGTCCAACAAATTTCTATTTAAATTTATTTTTAATAGTAAACATTGTAATCTTATTTTATTCTAGTTCATATTATTAGAAATATAATGTTTTTTAAAAATTTGTTCCAAGTTTTGATTTATTTTTTGATTCTGGCTTTTGTCTCACAGTGAGACATTTGGTATGTTAAGAGCAGCAATGCATATCTAATGAAAACTGAAAAAATATATATTTTGTACTTATGACAATATTGTTTTATATTTGCAGTGCTACTATATTATGCACAGACCTCAAATATTACTCCAAGGTCATCACTACCCTTAGTTACTTCAGAGCATAGTTCTATACTCATATTAGGGTTTGAATTCCATAGGGAGGCATATTACCTTTCTTTATATTTCTTTATGGCCTGCATATTAGTGAGATTATTTTGTATGTTTTATTTTTATTCTTAGTCACTTTAAATCTTATTTAGTTGAAGTCTCAGCAAACTGAAAAATATCAATTTCATAGCTCAGTTGTATTCCATTGTGTATAAGTAACACAATTTCATTTTGCATTCATCTGTTACTAGTCAGATCTTTTGTTTCCAAATCTTATCTACTATAAATAATGCTTCAGTTTATGTAGGTGTGTAAATTTCCTTTTGAATGAATGTCCTCAAATACAGATGGCCCAAGAGTAGAAATTCAGAGAATCTATAGGTTTTTTTTCCCATCAAGTTGCAAAATTCTGAAACTAAAATATATTGAGTTAATTAACTGATTAACAAATTTTTTTATATTTTTTGTTTTTTTGGCCACAGTCAGGGGTTACTCCTGGCTATGCACTCAGAAATAGCTCCTGGCTTGGGGCCCATATGGGACTCCGGGGTATCGAACCTTGGTCCATCTTAGGTTAGCAAGGCAAAGCTCTACCACCATATACACATTCATTTTCAGAAAAGTAGAAATTACATTAGAACACATAGTAAAGTCACAATACATGTAATTATGGTTGACTTGCTTAAGGTTTAACAAGATGAATCCTCTTTTCCTTCAATAGTTATACTATAACTTCCCTTTTCCTATATATCATTTTTAAATATGTGTGTCCACTCATTATTCTTAACCTGTTCGAACAATTGGATTCATTAGATAGAACCAGAACATTCTTTTCTTACAATTATTAGAGGAAAAATTTAAAACATTTACAGCAATATTTGAGTGAAATGGAAGACAGGCAAACTGTGAATCCCTTTCCAAGGCTTTCTGTTCCTGTAGCTACTGGCTTCCCACTTGTCAGCGTGTTGCACTCTTAATGAAGCCCAAGTGTTCTGTGTTGCTTGGCCTATAATTCTCCTAGACAGAGTGAGCTGTTTTCTGTGCCAAGAAACTATACACCCCATTATCTTTTCAATAGGCCTGAAAATTATTTGTTTAAAAATCTTTCCCACTGTCACTTTTAGAATCATTTTCAAAAATGTTAGTTATAGATTGCCCTCTAATTATGTCAGTCGCTTCACATGCCTTCTCTTCTGCATTTCAGTAAGAACCTGAACTTGAAACTTAAAGTCACCTGTTTGCCTTGATTTCATTTCTTCTGAAGAGTTTTTCTTTATTTTAATATTTTTGTTTTCAAACTGCCCTTTTACCTTGTATTCAATTATTCCCTTCTCATTCTCATGAGAACACTTCACAATATATCATGTGAAGGACAGATTGCTCCATGCCCCTAATTTTTTTTCTCTTCAGTACCCACAAAATTATCACATAACAGTGCCAGGAATTTATCTAGTACAGCATTTCTTTGCTGATGTCTTTTTTAGCTGGAGGAATGCTATCATTCTGGGGTCTTTTTCTGCTACATTTGCCATATGCTTTACAGTGTTTCATTATTCAGTTCTCCAAACATCTCTGCAATGTTAAGAGTAGTAGAGATTCAGTTATGATTTGCCTGTATACACTTTATATCTTTTAAGATCTTGCCAAAACTTTCTTAGTACTCTCTTTATGGTAAATATATAAAGTTGCTAATGAGCTAAATCGACTTGAAAACTATTGACTCTTGACATTACTATAATTTAATATCTCAAACAAAAGATTTTTCTCACTAGATAGACTTTTCATTGACACAATAATCAGCATATATTAATCTTTCCATATGTTGCAAAAATTATATTCACTTTTGAAATAGTGGTATATAGAATTTTAAACTATTTTATTTTCCTACTAGTTTGCAACCTCAAATTGTCACTCTTGTCCAATTTAACTGCTTTAATAGCAGCAGAAAGACATAAAAAAATCAGTAGAAATCTAAGTGAAATTCTTGTTCTTGTGCCTATACATCTGACTTAAAGAAACACATTCTACTTATTTCAGCATTCTTTACCTGTGGAACATTAATAGTCTATATTTTGTGTAGAATATAGTTGAATAATTTTCAATATCTATACCATGATATCTAGAGAAGACAATAGCATCACCATTGTTATACAGGTTCACTAGATTTCTGCACTTCATTTAGATTCTGCCAACATATATTACCAAGACGATTTTAGAATAGAAACTATTTTAGAATTTTAAATTTTAGAATTGTAGATTTTAGAATTGAAAGAATTTAAGAAATGGAACTTGCCTTACTTCCTATTTATTTTAAATGAGATTTTCAAGGAGATCTACAGAATTTAGGCAGGTACATCACTTTCAGTTCCACAAAATTTAAAATGAATGTAACTCAATTTTTCAACTTGAACAGTGGGATAGATACATTGAGACATAATTGCAGGTGCTTGATAACTGTTGTTGATTGTGACATTAGTTTTACTATGAAACATATGGTTTCCTGATTAGAAGAGATAGTACCTACCTTGGTAGCTATTCTGTAGGAATATCTGAGAGAATTTCAAAATCTAGAAAGTCATTCTACTGCATTTAGGGGTGTTGAATTTTTTGGGTTACGTCTAGTGGCACTCAGGGATTATTCCTGACTCTGCACTCAGAAATCACTCCTGGCAGAGTCAGGAACAATTTGGGAATTGAACCCAGGTAAGCAGCATACAAGGCAAACACCCTACACACTGGCTTTCTACTGCATTTTTAGACTACTTTCCAGTATTTCAATTATCCCTGTCCTATATAAAAATCTTGTTTTAAATATAGTAAGTTTGTTGTTGTTGTTGTTGTTGTTTCTGGTTTGGGCTTTTTGCTTTGTGTTTTTGTTTTTTGTTTTGTTTGTTTTGTTTTGTTTTCTGTCTGTAACTTTCTGTGGAACATTGGACAACTGACTATAAAGCACTGTTCAAGGGACCCATAAGCATTCTAATTTTACTCCACCCACTGCAAAAGAGATTTTAATGATAGAGTGTGGTATATATGGTTGCTTACATCTTGAAATACTGGACTACAGGGGCCATTCTGGAAGTCCTTGGGGACCTTTGAGATTATGCTCAGGAGTATTTTGAGTGTCATGTGGTGCTGGATAGAGCCAATTTTCTGTACAAAAAAGCTACATCTTGACCTATGTACTATGTCCTGCTCCTTTTGGTCTATATATTAAAGACAATAAAATATCTGATTATTAGTGTATTCTTAAGCAAATAAGGATGTGGAGTTGATTGTATGAACTAATTAAATTTAAAATCTAAAACATTTCCCTAAACTTTAGAAGATGGGTCATACGTGACAGGGATTCAAGGTCTCCCACACTTATTAGTCATTTTATCAGAGGAGCCTCAAATCTACGGAGTTTGAATTTCTTTAACAGTTGAAAACTGTACCCCTGAAATATACAATTTATATTATACCAGACTAAAAGCTATTCAACATTACCATTGCTATTATCTTTAACATCAAAATTTTGCTGTTTTTTATATTTTTGTAATTTTAATATTTTTTAAAATTGTAGGTACCAGTACTCAAATCTAGAATCTCAAGCATGCCAACAACTGAGCTATGGCTTCAATATCAGAACACACATTTGAAAAGATAGTCTAGAACAAGTATGCCTTTGCTAATAAGATGTGGATAAATGTGAGATATTAAAAATTGTTATAAAAAGTTTTTTCCTTTATTTATCACCTCAATTTTAGTATATTTTCCCAAAGATATATGTAAAGTTTTTCTTCTGATAACTGACAGTACACTGTATTTTATCTATTTATACAAAATTTAACTAAATTTATCTCAATAATAAATACATTCCAAGAATCAAAGATAATGACATATTCCATACTGATCAATTTATGTGTCATATCCATGTTTTCAAACCTAAGCATCTTGATGAACTGAAAAAAGCAACTATCTGCCTTCAGAAGCCAGGATGTCTTCAAAGTTTTACAACGACCTGTCTTCTTATGCTGAGACTTTAATCCACGAAATTTAGTATGAATTAATTTCACAGACTCAGCATTGAAATAAGGAAGACTAGAATTGTTCAATAACCTTGAACAATTGTATCCAGTAATCTGAGGATGACTTGGATGTGTTTGAGGGTCAAGGTGGTGTTTATTTCCTGTATGGTCAAGTAGCAATACTTTCTACCAGCTGTTCTAACTCTATAACTCACATTGTAATGATAGATTTATTTCAGAGAACAATAAATAATGAGTGGGTTATCTCTCTAGCAAGCTTCACTAGATCAACTCATTTTAAACAAAAGAAACAAACAAACTTTGTAGTCCAAGGGCTAAATGATCTACTGATAATATCTTAAATAATTGAAGATATCTAAAGTGTAATTAGCTACAGTTTAAGAAGGAAAGTTATTTGGTAGCATTTTCTACACAAGATTATTCTTGAAACACTCTTCTCTTGAAATAAAAATGTTATTTTCAATTATTGAAACACTTGCAGTGAGCACAGATTGATCATATTTCTGACATGCCTGAAAATAATATTAATGTGAATGGCTAGTGGGGGGAAAGGTTATATTTATAACATACCTTCATTGTCTTGAATAGCAGTGGACAACACTTAGGAATAATTTGAGTTTTATTACATATATATACAGTAATTTATTATATTCATTATCTTATTAATTCTCTCTTCATTGTGTATGATTCATACAGCCTACTGAGGAATATTACATTTATATAAATATTATATCACATGTGCCATGATACTCAATTATTAAATGTTTGGGGCCAGAGCAATAGCACAGTTGTAGGACATTTGCCTTACATTCAGATGACATGGGTTCAATCCCAGGCATCCCATATAATCCCTGAGCCTGCTAGAAGCGTTTTCTGAACACAGAGTCAGGAGTTGAGAGCCACCAGATGTGACCCAAAACCAAAAAAAAAATGTCAGTGTAGAAATCTGACCATAATAATATAGGAATTTAATGGACTAGAAATAACTAGATTGTAATATTTTATATATTTACTTAGAAGAGTTAAAGTTTTTTGTGTTTTAAGAGTAGTTTCATTTGGCTTATTTCAATATGAGCATATTTTCTATAATGAATTTTAAAAATGTATTTATGAGAGGAGGATATATGCAGAAACAAATTACCCAGATAAAAAAAATTCTAAAGAATGTGGTAACTGACATAAAAGTGAATTTGCATATTTTGAATGTCAAATACCAGTAATATATAGCCTATATTCTCGATCATTTATGATGGATCAGTGAAATGCAGTTCTGAGATATTTTAAAGGCATCTGCATAGAAAAACTAAAATTTCTATACATTTTTTGGCTAGAAATCAGACAGATTAAAAACATTTGATTTTAGTATGGTAGCAAAAATAGAAATTTCAATCACTAGTCTCATAAATGTTAAGAGGCTAATGTAACTGAAAAATTTAAACATTAGGAATTGTTTGTATTACAATTCAGTTCTGGTCCAACATAGTACAAGATTCCTGGTTATACAGTTTTCTTGATTTTGTAGTAGTGACACATTGTGAACCAGTGATTTTTTAATCATAGAAGAGATAAGAACCTTGTTAACCTGGCCCTACAGTGGGGATATTAAATGTTTTCTAAAATCCATCCTACAATCTATTTGATTAACCTTTGTAATATTTCTCTGTGCTCTGTAATAAATTATTTTCTACTTAAATATCTACATGACATTTGTCTTTCACAACTGAATCCTGATTAATATAGTATTATAGGTTTATTTTATATATTAATACAAACATTTTCTTTATAAATATACTTTTTATATCCATAACCTATCAGTAAAGATCACTTAGGAAGAATAACCAAAATATATCTCTATCTATTTTTTCTAAAATTATTTGTGATAATTCTAGTGTCTTAAAACTCAAAATAAATTCATTTAATATTTGCAAATGTAACACATTTCAAATGTTTTCAAATTTAAGGAATGGGCAAAATAAAAGAAATATTTGTCATTTTCCCAGGTGGAGTTAATTATAACTATATTTTAATCACAAGTATTAACCTAAACGTCATAACTACATCCAATGTGTGCAATTTGTGATAGGAAGTTATATTCTAGCCTTTCTATCTTTAATATGTTTGATTCTACTTTATAATTATTCAGTTCAATAATAGCAGCAAAACTTTCTCAAACAATAATACATGGTTGTAGATTCAGGTATCATCAAGAAATGCTATCACTTTAGCTGTAAAGTTTATATAGCAGAAATCAATTGATCCAACTTTTTAGAGACTCTTCCAGCCAGGAAATGTATTAGCATTTACTAAGAATTTTGCACATATGGAGAACTGATGCCTGCAGTAATGCATTGGCAGAGCTATTACAAGAATGGTGTTTTAAAATGTTGACATTCACCTGCTCACGCTGTGTAGGATGATAGAAACGAAACAAAAAAAAATTAATGAACAAAATCCAATGTCATAGAATCTGAATTCACCCATTTGACTAAGTTTCTCTGAGTATTTTCCTTAATACTATATCAAAGATTATAAATTTATTTTTAGACTGAAAATTTTTCCATTAGTTCACAAATGAATTTTTAATTAAATATATACGTGATTTGTAATTATATCAATTTATTTCAAGACAATTATATATTCATTGTGTCATTTAATGGAAAAGCCTTGTTATGTAAAATTTCAAAATATTTATAAATGTGATTTTAGTCAGGTCATTAAGGACAGTGCCAAAAAAATTACCCATAAAGTAGAACTGAGAAATAAAAACATGAAAAAGAGAAGAAGGTTTAAAGAGCATGGAGGATAGAAAGGAACCTATTCTTTGCTTGCACAGAGTGGTGGAAGAAGAATAGAGAAAACTATGTAAAGGTATGATGGCTGGGAATTATCCAAAACCAGTAAGATAGTATAAATTTCAGAAAATTCTCCCTGAATTTTAACCAACAGCTTTGAAAGACAATCATAATCTTGGCTGCTAAAAATATATAGAGACCTGGGCTATAAACCATTGAATAAAAGTGCTCCATAAATATGAAAACATATGCAGTCTAGTTTTATCTTCAGAGGTCCTAATAGTAATTGAACCCAAGGCCTTATGAATACAAGACAAGTGCTTCACCACTCAGTTACAGTCCTGACCCAAAAGATTTAGAATTTGAAACATTGTCAAGGGAAATAGACAATGATGAAATACTATGCACTTAGTGTATTTGATTAAGTGTGGAAGAGATTTAGCATTTATTCATATGCTTATTTGCAGGACATTGTGGAGCCCAATTTTGTCCAACATAAGTTGACAAGAGTAATCATGTCTATGAAATAGTCAAGTTAATAAATCAATTATCATTTATAATTATAATCTGGTACTTCTAGTTTTACAATATTAGTTATAGTCGTAAAACATTCAAATGCTACAACAGATTTGATATTATGAACATTGTAATAATGTATTCATAATAATGGGCCATTAATAGTGACTGACTGTAAAAACAGAACCTTACTTTTTTAAGAAAGTAAGATTCTAAAATCATTCTTTTAGAAATTAGTACTGTGCAACCTAAAAATGTATTAAACAGGCAATTAGACTTTAATTAAATATAGAGATGTGATCACTACCCTATGTTAAAAATGTTGGCATGGTATAAGAATACAATATTAAAAACTTTAAATAAAGAGTAGTGATATTCCAGAAGCGCATTTACCTACTTATATAAATATCCATGATAAATGACAAACTCTGATTATGGCGGGGGCACGCCCATTGAGGCTCAGGAGTTACTCCTAACTATGCGCTCAGAAATCAATCCTGGTTGGGGCCAGAACGGTGGCACAAGCGGTAGGGTGTTTACCATTCACAAGGCTGATCCAGGACAGATCTTTGTTCGACCCTGTGATTTCTGAGCAAATAGCCAGGAGTAATCCCTTAATGTCAATAGGTGTAGGCCAAAATTCAAGAAAAAGAAATCGCTCCTGGCATGGGGGACCATATGGGACTCCAGAGATCTAATCAAGGTCTGTCTGGGATCAGCCTTGTGAAAGGCAAACGCCCTACTGCTGCGCAGTTGCTTCAGCCCCTAAACTTTGAATTTTTTTTAAATAGGGAATACCAAGTCTTCAAATATGTTTAAAATTTTCCTTTAATTTTCAAGACAAATTTCTGTGTCACAGTATTCTATTTTCTTGCAAAATAAATTATATTTATCAGTTATGACTTTATTTTTATCACTGAATATAAGGCATAATAAAATTGAATTTTATATATATATTCCTGATTATAATACAGAACTCTATTTTCTTCAATTACAACATGTTTTTCGATTGCAATGTATTCTGAGAAGTTTTTTGTGTTGTTTTCTTTTGTTTTGTAGTTTGTGGGTTTTTTTATGGTTGTTTGGAGCTGCTGGTCTCAAACACCCTTGCACTTTCTTACCAGGATAAATTCTGCTTGACCTTATACTTTAATTTCATCTCAATCCTGGAAACTTCAGAAAAGAAATCTGTGACCAAAAAAAAAAAAAAAAAAAAAAAACATTTAATTCCACATGTAGATTTTTTAAAATATTTTTCAACCTTTTGAATTATTTAAATCAAGTGACAAAAGATCAAAGCTTATTATTATTATTATTATTATTATTATTATTATTATTATTTTTGGGTTTTGAATCACACCCGGCAGTACTCAGGGGTTACTCCTGGCTCCATGCTCAGAAATTGCTCCTGGCAGGCACGGGGGACCATATGGGGCACCGGCATTCGAACCGATGACCTTTTGCATGAAAGGCAAACGCCTTATCTCCATGCTATCTCCCGGGCTCCCAAAGCTTATTTTAATTTTGTTTAGGGCAATGATCCCAAGTAGGACTCAATAAGACTTGAGGAGACTCCATAGAAATTTTGGTTAACTTGACTGGTGATATCTGGTGAGGACCCAAGCATGTTATCATCAAGTCAATACTTAGTTCCATTTAGAGTTTCTGTCTCCAAAGCTCCACTGTAAGATACAGTGATAAAGGGTGCATAAAGAGCTGTACAGGCTCCAGTTACACCAGACTTCACTCTATGAATAATGTGCTCTATTAGCAAAGAAGAAAGATGATAAAGATGTAGACTGGGGCTCTTGAGTAAAGATTTCTGAAAGATGCTGACATCTGGAGATGGAGCTTTTAAAAAAATTATTGAAGCCATTATTATTTACAAAGTTCTTCATAGCTGGGTTTTATGCATACTATGTTTCAGTGCCAATCCCACCACCAGTGTCAACTTCACCTCACCAGTGTTCCCAGAGTCCATCCTATGCCATGACCTGTTTTTT